>JAFBJU010000406.1:84345-189923 GCA_016785305.1 Colistium nudipinnis
ATTATTATTATTATTATTATTATTATTATTATTATTATTATTATTATTATTGTTATTATTATTATTATTATTATTATTAATAATATTAATATTAATAATAATAATTACGCATTGGGCTCCTGACAACACTTGCTCCGTGCTCCTGTGGAAACTTGCATTCAACGAGGGAGCCAAACTAAAATATCACACGGTTGCTCTCGCTGAACCAAATTCAACTTGTGGAGGAGCCAAGTTTAATTTCAGCAGATGGATATGCTGGCTCTTATCAGTGTCACTTCACTGTTACCAAGCAGGGTTGATGGCAGATATATATTTATATCAAATCAAATTTCAATTTATTCTTTGAATGAATGAATAGGAAAGAGTAATTTTTATTACTCTTATTTTGTTATTTATGTGTTTATCTATTATATCTATTTATTTGATTTATTCGTTATTTCCGTACTTTTGCTTGCTGTCATTTATAACACATTTGAAGACGCCAGTATTTCGGGGCGGCCCTTTAATCCAAAGCAGCTTTCATACAAAGATCAATTAGAGGACGTTTTGGTTTCTTGCTGAGGGACACCTCAACACCGCGAACCGTAGCTGCATTTTTGAACATTGAGAAAGTACTCTGCTGCGGGTTTCTCAATGAGCTCCGGCACGATCCGATGAAGCAACAGTGTAATGCTTCAAAAACTGTGACACACTTCCTCTCCGAAAAAAAAAAGAAAAAAAAGGCAAATCACGGGGGTAGTCAGGTGTGTCCTTACATGGGAAGAGACTAATTGTCTTCGCTCTCTTATTTTGTTATTCTCCACCAGCCTGGACATGTCTGGTGTAGTGTACGTTTGACTCGTGCACGGTGGGAATCTTCATTTTGGTGAAGATAAGAACAAAAATAATGAAAGTCACACATTCGGATATTATTTTAGACTCCCTGACAACCCCTATAAAAAAACAACGTCATAGTATGATCATTATTTGAACAAATTCTACTGGCTCGCTGTCTCCAAGTGGACCTCACACGTGGTCGCCGTAGCCATTTTAGAATTTCCTTCTATTTCTAGAGCTACAATGCGGATTTATGCAAAATACATCATCAAATCATTAACAGCATTTTTTCACACAAATTGTGTGTGTGCGTGTGTGTGTGTGTGTGTGTGTGTTTGCGTGTGCTCCATACAAACGTGTGCATCCTGCTTGCATCAAACCCCATAGTTCCTCCTTGTGGTTTTTGGCCAGATCTGTTGTGGTCTCCCTTTGTGTGTGTGTGTGTGTGTGTGTGTTGCCGTGGATACTCTGATACTTTCTATATGGCACCAGAGGACGGTATCTGTTCCTCTTCATCCATCAGCGGTAGCTACGTGGCGAGCGCCTCGGTGTTTACGCATGTATGAACAAATTTGGTTGTGCAGCCCAAATCGGCGTGTGCGTCTTCACATGTGCGCGTTTGCGTGAGAGGAAGAAAGATCGGCCTGAAGGAGGAAATGAGAGTCAGCTGGCAGGAAGTGCTCCTATGAAAAGAAACTTAAAAGCAAATGTGTAACTGTCAGAATTTGAAACAAACACACATTTTTTTAACTGCATATTGCGCATTTTACTTTTCATGCTAATTGTAGAGCACATTTTATTTATAGATTATTTTTTTTAAGGTTTATTGTTATTGTAATGCATCTTAACATTTCCATCGGCCTAGATTGAGCTTTTTGAGATTATGTAGCCAACCATACGTCACTTTAACTTCCATTTCCAACCAGCCAGCCACTTACTCTGTGACTTCTGGCCCACATTAGTGCTCTCTGCCTGGGGAGAGGAGCCAGGAAAGGAAGGGGGCTTGGCACAGGGCCTGGGCTTCACCACCACCACCACCCAGATACACCACACACATGCACACACCCACACACACATGCACGGCACACATGCACACACACACACACACGCACACACACATACGTCAGTGCTTGGGAGAGCTCTTGGCAAGACTTAAAAAGCCTTCGTTGGCGTCTTGGTTGCTGTGTACAATTTGCTTCCTCGTCTATCCGCACACGCATGTACACACACACACACACACACACACGTGCACTCTTGTCTGCAAGTCTGTGGATGATCAGCGTCGTTTATTAGACTGTAGGGAAATAGGCAGGGTTGAATGAAAGAACTCTCTCACGTGCAGGCGCACGCGCACACACACACACACACACACACACAGCCCTCCCCTTCATCCAGCCGCCCCCACACCAAGTTAATTGCTTCCTCTCCTCCATCTCTTTCTTCTGTTTCTTTCGCCATCAACAGCTTCTGTGTCAAGACCAAGTTCATGTAAATCAGCGTCTAAACCAATAGCATATTTTCTGCAAATCGTGCAATTCAATATTTTCCAATTTTTATAGTTATATCGTTATCACAAAGACCTTCCCTATGCCAAAACAAAAGCGTGATTCTATTTGTGTGAGGTTTCACTTCCTGGCTTCCTTTTAGCACTTGCCAACACCCCATGTTCACGTGACATGTGTTAAGTGGTTATCATGAATTTATGCGTTTGAATTAAACTAAATCTTTAAAGTTCCCCTCAAAGGAAATAAAGACGGTGTGTCAACAGCACACTTCAGGATCAGATGGAAACATATGATTGATTTGTCTAATATAGGTGATCCGATTTGCCAGTAGTAAGCTCTCTCCTTCTCTCTCACAGACTCCAGACAGATGCAGTCGTCCCCGTCGTGGTCCTATGACCAGTCGTACCCCTACCTTGGCCAAATAACCACTCCCTCCGTCCACGCGGCCAACCCCCTTTCCCCTGGCCGATCTTCACTCAGCGACTTGTCCTCCCGACTCACAGGTAAGACACACACGCACATTATCGCAGATCTTAGCGCATAGCTGGGCGGATTGTGACCTTTGACCTCCGCCCTCTCTCAGGTCCTGACCTCACGGCCTTCGGTGACCCCAGGATGACCTTAGAACGATCCTTTTCTTCTCTGCCCGACTCCCGCTTCTCCGACCCGCGGGTGCACTACCCGCCCACGGCGGCCGCGTTCACCTACACCCCCTCCCACAACCCGGTCTCCAACAGCGCCCTGGGCATCACCATGGCAACGGCCATGGCCACCACCCCGGCGGGGAGGTACCACACCTACCTGCCTCCTCCCTACCCTGCGAACGCCCCCCACCAGGCCCAGAACGGGCCCTTCCAGTCCACGTCTTCGCCGTATCACCTGTACTACTCCACCGCGGCCGGATCGTACCAGTTCTCCATGATGGCCGGCGGTGGCGCCGACTCGCGCTCCCCTCCGAGGATCCTGCCGCCATGCACCAACGCCTCCACAGGCTCCGCCCTCCTGCACCCCTCCTTGCCCAACCAGAACGAAGGCGTGGGGGTCGAGGTGGAGTCCAGCCACAGTAGCTCCCCGACAAACATGGCAGCCGCTGAAGCTGTCTGGAGACCTTACTGAACCCACCCAACACGGCACAGGACACGCTTCGTTGGAATGGATCTTACCTTCTGGTCATATGATGGCCGACACATGAGATGATAGAGGGATGAGAGGAATATCACTAATATTAAAAATCAGAGTAGGAAGGCTGAATGGGCCAATGAGCTTTAATCTCAGTTAGGTAATACGGAGAGTGATATTTTTTTCTATTTGTCTATGTGTCCCCAGGAACCACCGACCGCAATCGGCCACAACATAAAAATAGATATTCTCAGTTTTTATTTAAATGATTTATAAATAACTTGGAAAAAGTTTCTCATTGTTCTAAAATACGCAAACCGAGTAGTGTTTCAGCCATTATATGACCAGGAGGGCCAAAAAGAGTGCACTCCGTTTAAAACAGGCTACTGACAAAAAAAATAAAAATTTTAGAATGACTGGCAGTTGCATTGGCCAATGACGGACTGGACTCAAACAGGTCATCCGAAGCGAACACTCCCGACCATCCGTGTCCACAGAAACCAGGAAACGTGAGCGTGAACACACACGGAGAGATGCAGGGTAACATTTGGGTTTAACACTGACACAGTGCATGCAGCGGCAACCGGACTTTGTACAAAAACGGGACTTTTTTCCCTCCTAAATATTGTGATCTTCACCCCTCAATGCATCTTTGACCCCCCCCCCCCCCCCCCTCTCTCCCCCCCCAAAAAAAATATTTCCACTCTGCACATGTTCATAGTTGAACTGAGGACATTGCCTGATGAAGAAAATTATGAAATGTTTATTATGGTTATTATGGCCCCAGAATAAAACGTTTGGTTAAAAACCAATATGATCTGTATGGCAGACATCAAAACAAAATCAAGGTTATAACTACTTTTTTTTTTAGCACCTTATGTTCTATTTGATATCATCCCCATTTTCATTAGTCGTTATTATTTTGCATACATCAAATGTCAAGTTGCTCAAGTAGGCTTTGACTTTAAAATGAATGGCCAAATTTCTCAATGGTTAAGGAGGCTGCTTGATTCTGAATGTATTGACGAGGGGCCCTAATTACATCGGATTCTAATGAGACCTAAAATTTAAAAACTGGGTTTTTTTTTATGTCTCATCAGAAGCTCCGCCCCTTCTGGCCTGCCAACCACAAGTCTGTTCACTGTTGAGTGACTCATTTCCTCACTGCACTGAGAAAGCATTAAAGTATGAAGTTTTGTAATGCATTAATTTATTCCTACAACACCAAATTTGGTAGCATTTCATGTCTGTTTCAGTGTGTGTGTGTGTGTGTGCGTGCGTGTGTGTGCACGCGTGTGTGTGTGTGTGTGTGTGTCACTTATGATCCACAGTTAAGTTTTACTGTACATAGCTATGGCTGTAAATGACACTGCATTTTTAACATGGATTTGTCATCTCTCTCTCTCTCTCTCTCACACACACACAAATGCGCGCACACACACATTTTATTTTATTTTTGAACATGTCGATAGTGCACATTTGTTTGTGATTTATATAAATATTCTTCTGATGAAAATACATCTGCTGTCCTGTGGTGACTATTCACACACACACACACAACACACGAACCCACATACACTGTTTCTTTTCCAGAACATGAAGGAATTTCTTGCAGACAGGCCTTAGCTTGTTCTTTCTTCCAGGTTACACAGACACCTTCCATCACACCCACTTTACACAGTGATTCGCCACAACGTTTGTATTTCAAAAAAAGAGCAGGACTTTGCATCATGCCGAAAGCTTTTATAAATATGATTCATTTTGATTTCAAGGAATAGAAGTGGAGTTTCTGAATTGAATTCCTGAACTTGTCCTGCAGTACAGTGGCTCTGTGCAGGGTAGCCATGCAGCCTTAGGCAACAGTGACATCTAAAGGTGTAGCTGCATGCTGACGTCCCAGTGTTGCTTAGTTTTGACTCCAAAGTTAAGATGTTTTTTTTTTTTTAAGATGAAATGCAAAACTAACAGTTGCCATTTTAGTCTCATTCTCATTCTTAAATTCCTCTTTTCCATTTTAAGCCCTCTGGGACAAACCCGGTTTAACATCAGTTAAGCAAAAGCAGTATAGATTTGTTGTGCTACGTCTTATCGGACGGCGGTTCGCGGGGTCTTGTGCGTGTCCACTTTGGGGGTCAAAAAGATTTCGGTCAAAGTATTTTCGGGGTCCAACCATCATTAATGTTTTGATGCTTACCGTCCTGGTTTTCTCAACAGAGACAGGAATTGATTTCCTAACATCAGCCATCATTTGGTGCCTGGCCGAGCTTCAGATGTGATGGATGAGCCAAAGTAATGACAAATGTGAAGGAAATTAACAGGGAGTCAGAATTTACATAATGTCCTATTAATCACTGTGACAGAGGTACAGAGGTGGCCATGCCAAAGATTTAGGGGGGGCTCCAGTGGGGAAAAATCCATGAAAGACATGGGATTACTTATTTATATATATTCGAGATACTAGAACCAAGGCCCTTTGTGCAGTTGTGTTGTGAATCAGTGAGCCAGTGGAGTGGTGAATGATTGATTGCATTCATAACACAAACTTTTTTGCATTCACAAAATCATGTAAGCCAATGGCAGTGATGTGATGATTTCTACATTTGCAGAGTCATTCAAATCTAGAGAGGAAACAAACGCAAACCTTGAACCTGGCCTTACCTCAGACACTTTTTAAAGTCTTCAGGATGCATTGAGAAACGTTTGAGCTAAATCACCAAGACACAGCCGTATTTACACAATGCATCCAGGTTTTTGACAGTGTGTATGTATATAAATAAATAAGGAGTGCAAAATGATTTTAATTACGTTGTTTCACTCTTTGCATTGACTATTTTTACAATGTATTACAGTTTATTCGATTTTTGCCCAAGAGCGAGAGTCCCGATTTCCCGCGGACCCAAACGCAACACGGCGCGGCTTTTTGACGTCAGCACGAAGGCGCCAAATTTCGTTTCGTGCGGAAGGCGCTAAAAAACAAACCAGCAGCTGTCCCTGTCATTTCGGGGTTTCTTTTCAGCTTTTCCCCCCCATCTAACAGCCCATTTGCAGTATGTCTCAGCAGGCAGGATACTCACCCAGCTTCAAGAGACCCGCAGAAATCATGAGAATGCGGAGGAAAAGAGCCCGAAGCGAGGCCGGCGGCGTCTTCTCCAGCCCGAGCGGCCAGGGCGCCAGCGGCAGTCCGGCACAAAGCGGCGCATCCCCGGCCTGTGTTCGTCCTTTCTCCCCGGGGCCGCTTTTCATCAACCAGAACCGCTCCGGCGGCGGAACGAAGCGGAGAAACCCGTTCGCCAACATCGAAAATACGTTCAGCCCCCAGAAGAAGCTTGTCATCTACAACGACGACGGGGTCGCCGAAGCCAGAGCGAAGTTGCCCCCATCAACGGAGCCGGAGGAGGAGGAGGAGGAGGACGCCGCGTCCACCGGGACAGACGGTCCGGGAGTGTTGTCCTGTCTGACCGAGGCAGAGAGACGGGAGCACCGGCATGTCCCCAGCAAGGTTGGATTTGATTGTATTACTATTATTTATGTACTTTACCTGTAGACTCAACCGAAATCCATTTCTACACTGAACAAATCAAAGAGTGTGTGTATTCATTTGAGCCTGAATTGCAAATCGAAACGAGTTCAACAGGATCCAGTTAAGTTAAAAACAACAACAAACGCTTAATTTTGTTCCATTTTTCATTTTTTGTTTATTTATTAAATCATTATCTGAAGGGCCGGGTACATTAATTACACATCATCGTAAGACAATACCAGACAATGATCCTGTGTACACGTGTCTGTTATTTAAAGGGTTAGTCAGTGCTTTTCATCGTTTATTCATATTTTATAATGCTGTCTTCATCCTGTCCGTCCCCGCGTTGTAGAAGTGTCTCGCTTTCTCAGAGGATGACTCTCTGTTTGAAGAGGAGGAGGAGGGGGACAACGTGACGAGTCCACTTCTGAAGGTTGGATATTTTTCCCCCCCTGCGTTGAAATGTGCAAGATCTATACAAAGTGTGTGTGTGTGTGTGTGTGTCCTGTCACATCATTTCACCCCGCGTGTCCGCCCTCCCCAGAGTCCGCAGGCCATTGCTCCCGCCTCCATCGCTCCCCCCGTCTGCACCGAGTACCCGGCGGACTGGAGCCTGAAGACGCGCCTCCTCTTCACCTCCCCGCTCTCCCTGTCCTGGGCCGAGCAGCCTAAAGCGCAGGAAGTGGCTATGGGCCTCAGCCAGCACTGCAGAGCACAGTTCAGCTCCCTGCCCCACAGTCTGCAGGCAAGCCATAGTTTGGGACATCATTACTTCACATTGTTATAGAAGATGATTTTCACCCTCAGTGACCCCCCCCCCCCCCCCCCCCCCCCCCCCCCCCCCCCTGCAGGATCCCAGGTCCTGCTCAGAGCTCCGTTGTGCCTTCCAGCAGAGTCTGGTCTACTGGCAGCACCCCTCCCTGCCCTGGCTCTCCCTGTTCCCCAGGATCAACGCCGAGAGGAGCTTCGCGGGGAAGTGCAGCCCCTGGGCCCAGGATACATCGCTGCAGCAGAGTCTCATGAGTGAATGGTGAGGCCGGGGATCTTTTATTTTCACTTCCAGTTTCAGTTTATTGGTTTCCCCAAGGTAAGACACATAGATTGCACAAGAGACATGACAACAAACCAGTAAAATGCCGCCTTCACAATGTGGCTCCACTGATATAGTGCAATTAATACAAATACAATTAAATGGACATGTATACTTGAATTGCTCTCCTTTTATTGAATCATTCCATCTATCACTACAGGGTTGATTTATTTCTGGATTTTCCAGACAACCCAGAGACCACCAGGCGTCCAGTTGACATTTTTTGCTCTGCTCCAATATGTCAAAGTACCTCAAACCAAATGGAATTAAACGTTTTTTTAATAGTGACAGAATCTCAGGAACCAGGATTTGAATAAAAACACTATACTACAATTATTTTTTATGGTTTGATAGCATGGTATTTTCTCTCTGCTCCTCTCTCTTCCACAGGTCAGTCAGTCTGTCTTCTCTCTACAGTCTACTGAAGGCCAAACTGTGTCCGTACTTCTACCTCTGCTCATATCAGGTATTTTTATTTTTTTCTTAAAATAGTTCAGTTAATGTTACATGACTCCTCGTGTCATTTTCCTCTCGTCAGTTCACAGTGCTGTTCAGGGCAGCGGGTCTTAATGGCTCTGGCACCATCACAGCGTTTATTTCCCCTACAACTCGGGGTCTCAGAGAGGCAATAAAGGCAGAAGGTGAGTCTTTCTTTGTATTATTATTTATTAGGACATCAGATATGCAACAACCCAAGTTGTCCTTCATCCCTATTTACATTTGCAGCACGACTGTGATTTTTTTTAGTTTTTCTGATCTGACCAAAACACAGCATTTGCTATATTGGAAAAAAAAAACACAAATTATGATCAAAATAAATGTTTTTTAATCATCATTTTAACTAACTTGTCCCATCAATTCTCAGGTATAAAGTTCTGTCTCCCTCTGGTGGATGAAATGAGGAAGAGCAAGGACCAAGAGCACCAGAGCGACAATGAGGAAGAAGAGGAGAAGGGGACCAATGAGAAATCCGAGGGGTGAGAGTGTGTGTTTTTTTTTGTTTTTTTTTCATCCGCTGTATCTCCATCTGCACGTAAATTATTTCCGTAAAATAAACCCTGCACAGCTGTGATGGCCTTAAGTGTCTGCACACGGCAAACAGAAAGAGGGAGGACTATAGCAAGGATGTTTTTACAACATTTTAAACAGTTTTCCTTTGCGTTTCTTTTTTTATTTTAATATTCAGGTGTTGTGAGCTGAAAGACGCCGTGGATCAGCAGGCGGGTGACGAGGGGGAAAAGGACGGCTGTGACGACGATGACGACTTCTCCTGGCTGAAGGAGATGGGAATCCAGGACAAAATCAAGAAGCCCGACAGCATCTCCATACAACTGTATCCTCCGACTATACCGCCGCAGCTTCAATTTTTTTTCACAGTACTGTAGAGCCTGTTTCACGCTGTCATACCAGGATGAGTCAGAGCTCCTTGAACATTACCCCCCCAGTCGTAAGGAGGGTCACACTGTGACTCTGGACCATAAACCCGAGTCGGTGGTGTGTGTGGAGGGCCCTCACACCTTCACCCTCATCAACTTCCTCATCAACTGTAAGAGTCTGGTGGCCGCCACGGGTTCCCAGGCGGGGCTACCGCCGACGCTGCTGGCCCCCATCGCCTTCAGGGGAGCCACAATGCACTCACTGAAGGTGCGGGACGGAACACACACGCGCATACACACACAGCTGCTATTATTTTTTTCATCATCTGATTTACAGTCTTTTATTATTTTTTTTCAGGCCCGCAGTGTGAATGTGAAGAGTCAGGTTGGTTCTACGTACCAGAGTATCAGCAGTCTGGAGGTCACAGGTACACAGCTGCAGGATCTGATCCGAGGCGTCAAAATATGTTTCATTTTTAAACATCGTGTGCACCTCATGCATTTATTTTTTACTATTGCTGTTCATTGTGCTTCTGTAAAAATTATGATTTTGTTTTTGTTTTTTTTGTTTTTTTTTGTTATTGTCAACAAACTCCATGCAGAGATCTTCATTTTTAAATGTTCCTCTCTGGTACGTACGATTCCCGCAGGACCCATCCTCCCCTCCTCCCTCCACGCCATCACGGCCCTTCTTCGGCCTGCGCAGAAAGGAAACTTCTCCGCCACGCTTTACACGCACATGCCCACCGCTGTGATGAACGCGCACAACACCAAGCAACAGGTACGCACGGCCACACACTTTCAGAAGACGACTACACTAACACGTAGCAGCTTCAGAACAACGTCCCACAGTCCACATTGTACACCTCAGGGGCACAAATACAATATAATAGCATTCCCGCCACTCACTCCAGCGTTTCTCCTTACGTCCTCAGTGCTCCGACGGCTCGGAGGACCTGTCCTCCTGCGGTCTCCGTCCGGCCTCCGTCCAGCAGCTGCGGCCGCCCTCTGGCCTAGGTAAAGCAGCTCTGACGCACATCAGCATGACCAACTACAGCTACAACTGGAAGAACTGACGAAGTCGGCCCGGATCCAGATCTGCTGCGTCTGAGCCACGCCGAGGGACGCTGGGAAAAGGCGGACTGCCGAAGAGACGCGCATTCGTGTGAGTTGAGTTTGTGTTTCTTGCACAATGCCCCCTTTTTGGAAAAAAAAAAAAAAATCGATTTTATTGCAAAATATTTTTAAATTCCAGAGATTGGTTTATTTTAATGTAGATAAATGCGCCAATTTAGGCAGTAAGTATGTTTTATTTTGTAGGAAATAGATTTTTATTTTTAATGTTAATTTTTTTTTGTGCGCACTGTGTCGTCTCAAGGAAGAGAAACATTAAGTGCTGGATAGTGGTGTTTTTCACTATGGTAACAATCTAACAACTTAAAGTACTGCAGAAGCTGCAGTTCTGCATTCTTCAACTTTTGAAGTTGATCATCTCTTTGGAGCTTTTTTTATTTTTTTTTAATTTCATGCTCATTTAATGTTGCAATGGTCTGCTTAAACACACGTTGCACTGTTTGCTGTGCAGTGTCACCGATATGTGCCAAATAATCTCCAGGGGTCACGTGCGGCCTAAAACAATCTAAAGCACGGTTATTAATGTTTTCGATATTTTAAGGGTTTTTATTTTCTAGAGGTAAAACCCCAAATATTCTAGAACTCAATTGTGTTCCATTAAAGCTTTATGAAAGTCTGAAAAAATAATAAATCTTATGTCCTCAATATGATTTTTATATTCCAAACATCAATCACCAACTGGATATTCAAAGGTTTTGTTCATCTTTATATAACTGCTGTACTGTTAGATTGAAAGGCTTCAAATCCTCTTTTCCCAAAACTATATCGTGAATAATAAAAAAATATATATATTTCCAATCCGTCATTTTAACATGAATCTCTGTCGATACACTTGTTTTTTTGTGTCATCATATGTGACCAAAATCCAGATGTGTGGATATTGAATGTTATTTAATTTTTGTTTTAATTAAATGAAACAAATTCATCACCTGCTGCTTTTTTTTGTTATACCATCACAGGGGATTTTTGGGGGTAAAATATATAAAAAAAAAAATTGCATTCAGACTGTATTCATAGGCGTGAATGTTAGATTGGAAATCTGTACACCTTGATGTGCATGTGAGGAGCCAGCAGGAACCTGGTGGTTCAGCAGTTTCTCTGGCAAAACACAAAAAAAAACAGATCAAAAGATAAAGTAAAAGCACATAAGTTAATGTGCACAAACATTTCCAGCATTTGGGAATTTCCAACTCAATCCGTGATTGGACTCCTCCTGTATTTAACTGTCCTTTGAGCACATTGTGCCAGTGGAGCTTCGGACTTCATCGAGAAAACGCCAGCAGGTACCTCTTTTTCTCTCTCTTTTTTTATCTCTTTTTTATTTAAAAAGTTAGGTCTTTGCTCGTGTGTCATCCCTTTGTGTGGGTAATCTGTATTAGATATTATTTACATTTCTTTATTTATTTTTTTATATATTTTCTAAAAAAAATCTTAGTTTTGCTCTTCTACTGAAATACATTGAATTAGTTAAAATTATTATTACTCTTGTGTAAATCTGCTGCTTTTTTTTATTCCCAAAAAAACAATTTGAAATGTTCACAGAGTGGGGAAAAAAATGAAATCCTTCCAGTTCGCCGTGGTCCTCCTGATCGCCTGCATCGGCAGCTGTGAGTCCTCGGGGGTTTTCCACCACGTGGTGACGGGGGACGTTGCGAAATGATTTTAGACCATTGTGTGGCGTTTAATGCGTCGCTGCTTCACAATGTTGTTGTGGTGCGTTTGTGTTTCCAGCTGTGGCTCTGAGGTGCAACAAATGCATTCCGTCTTCCGGGAGCAGCTGCATCACAACACAGGAGACCTGCCCCAGTGGAGATTACACCTGTGCCTACGTCATCTTCACAATTCCCCGTGAGTGCAAACACACACGCTTCCCGGAATGGGAATTTTCTTTTGCAACATTTCCAACATTTTCCCCGTTTTTTCTCTCCCGCCCGTTGCAGAGTACCGTTACTTCAAGAGGTGCATGAAGAGGTCCAGTGCCTTCGGTTTTAATTCCATTTCCGGCGCTCAAATCTTCACGTGCGGCACGGACCTGTGCAACTGAGACCGTGACGACGAAAAAGGCCATCGTTTTCGCCAACTTCATGTTGATGTCAGTAACAATAATAATCTTTTTTTTTTTTCTTTTTTTTTAATCAGCAAAACTGTCACCATTTGTAGTTGGACTGTTTTCTCTCACTGCACAAAATAAAAACATTGGTCCAATCATCATTTTAACATGAATCTGTGTCGCTACACTTTGTTTTGTGTGTGTCGTCCATACATGGCAAAAATCTGGGTGTGGAATGCGTGCTCTTTTAGGTCGGTGAATATTTAATTTTATTTATTTCATCTGCTGCTTTTTTTTTTTTTAATCCTCCGCAGTGATGTCAGAAAAAGCGATAAATTGCGTGAAAAAGGAACTTTATTGGTCGGGAAAAAAATGATCACATGCAGACTTTATTCATGGGATACAATACAGTGTGAATCTTGGGGAATGATGGGCATGGGTGAATGAGGTCTGTGACTGAAAGTGAAAGTGTCAGAGGGTGAGAATAGGAGTCGCACTCCTCCTTGTTGTTCAGCAGTTTGTTGGCAAAATGCAAAAAATGGAGCAGAAGTGAAAGCACATTTCCAGCAAGTGTGGCCACATTTGGGTAATTCCAACTTGAACAGACACTCCCTTTTTAGTTTTAGTTTTTGTTGGGCACACAGTATTATTGGAGCTTTGGACTTCATCAAGAAATCACCAGCAGGTAACTCTTTTTCTCTACTTTTTTCTTAGGCTCACATGTCATCATTTTGTGTGTGAAATCTGTATTGGATCTTCTGTATTCTCTCGAATTGACGAGAGGAAAGCGGGCTTTTGCAAATGAGCCTCGGCATGTGTTGACCACATGTAGCTGAGACACGACCAAAATGACTATGACCCTGCTGCTCCAGTTGGGGGAGAGCATTTCCTCACTGACACTCTTGAAATGACACTTTCAAAATGTCCACAGAGTGGAAAAAGAAAATGAACTCCTTCCGGCCGGCCCTGGTCCTCCTGATCGCCTGCGTTGGCAGCTGTGAGTCCTCTGGGTTTCCACTCTTCGACGTCTTTTTGCGACCGTTGTGTTGTTAAACTTGTTTGTGTGCGTTTCCAGCCGTGGCTCTGAAGTGCTACAACTGCGTTCCATATTCCGCGGGTCGCACCTGCACCAAATCTCAGGAGATCTGCCCCAGTGGAGAATTTGTGTGTGGCTACGTCATTTTCACAGCTCCCAGTGAGTCAACACACACACACATGCACGCACTTCCCAAAATTGCAATCCGACCTTTGACCTTTGTCGAGGGTATTCCCGACATTTCTCCTGTCTTTCTCTCCTGCCCACTGCAGAGTTCCATTACTTCAAGAGGTGCCTTAAGAGGGTTGACGCCTTCACCTTGAAGTCCATTACCAGCGCTCAAGTCTTCACCTGCGAAACGGACCTGTGCAATTGAGACCATGTCCTGACCAAGCCAAGTGTTGGCAAAAAAAAAAAGGCGAGTGTGTTCACACAATTCATCATTAATAATAATAATAAGGATATAAATACAAAAAAATCTTGGAAATTGTCACCATTTGTACGTCCAATGTTTTCTCTGATTGCACAAAATCACGTCGTTGGCTAGCGCAACAACTCCGACGAAAATCTTCTCCTCTTTTACCGAGTGCTGAGGCCGGTGAAATATGTTTTTTTCTTTTAAAAAGTCAAGCCTACCTGTAACGCGTACCCACCGCCAACTGGTCTGGTGAGCTTGTTTGTTCTAAATAAAAAAAATGTTCATTGGGAGAGGGCATCAGTTTCTCAACAAGAGGGTCACACCCCGTGATAAGTAAACGGGGACGTTCCTCTTTTGCCTCACTGGGGGAAAGTCGGCCATGTGGCAACTGGGGCCCCCCGATCAATTCCTGCCTGTCACTTTGTCACAGCGCAAGTTTTGGCTCAACAAACAAAAAACAATTGCTCCTGTTTGAAATGCAAATAAATGGACAAAATAACGGGTGAGGGAATGTGATATCCATTTTTATGATTTTTCTATGAATGGTGAATTTAAATATAGGTTAACCGCAAATGATTTCAAGCTGGGTTCAACATAAATGTCCCCTGCTGTTGGTGAACACTGCCCTCATAAGGTCGGTGCATGTGCATGATCTCTAGGATGATCTATATGGTTCATCAGTGATACTGCTTTTAGGGTGCGCTGATGAACTCCAGTTCCCTCTGCCAACGTGCGCTCATGTCGGATTTCACAGGAACCTTGTGAGCTTGCGGTTTGCTAGGTGGGAACTTCAACAGCTGGTCTCTCACAAAGTGGGAAGTTGAAAAATAGAGAACTGACACAATTAAAAGGGGCCGTGTGTGTTCATGGAGAAGAAGAAAGCAGCCCCCCCTCACGCCTGAGTGACCCAGACAGCTTCTTTCTTCCGATGGCTTTGAGTGGGTTTATTCTCCAGGTACTCCGGCCTCCTCCCACAGTCCAAAGACTGGATCTCTTTATGAGTTTTGACCACGGAGCGTTCCTGGGAGGTCATTGACCTTTGACCTTTCCACTGAATCGCACAGTGACAGTTTGCAGGTCTTTTATGTGCGCTACATATATGACACCCTGGACATTTTCCAAACTCTGATTTGGGCGCACCGGGCCACACGAGCACAATTTGATTGGACGAGGGCCCTGCCGTGTGGTCGGCGCGTCCTGGCCAAGCGCTGCGCAGACACGGAGCGGCTTCCTGTGATGGGAAGTTGTGTTAAAAGAAGGAAGAGCGGAGTGCGTGAAGCCAGAACTCTTCTGGCCACCACGGGGACACAGCATTTCACACTGTGCATCTGAAGGTAAGCATCTCTGTATGGTGATGTTTGTTTATCTTTATTTTTTCACAATTATATTTATTTATATGTATATTTTTCTGTGTGTGTGAATTCTAGACTTCAAAAATGGGAACTGCCGTGGTGTGTGGTGCCATCCTTCTCTTGCTGACTCTACATCAAGGTCATTTTTAATTATTTTCTCATTTATAAATTGTGCCTGACGCTGATGTTCGTACCATGCATGGCACACTGTATGTGTCCACCCTAGGAATACAGGGAGCAACAACATAACTGTGTGTTGTAGTCAGGCAAGGATTGTTTTATTTCACACATTGGATGGTGTTGACCTAACTCGATAAACGGCCTGGAGGATTCACATGCTGTGATTTTGGCAAAAACAAAACATGAGCAAATAGCTTTGTAGCAGGGGTCAAAGACGGTGACCTCTCTTGTCAACACGGAACCATTGTTCCGTTGCGAAATTTTCGTTTTCCCCTCGCAGTCAAGTGGCAGAGTTGTTTATTATTTATATTTGTATGTGTGATATGCTTATTTGGAAGAGGAACTTCCTCCTCTCCTGGGTTTCAATGTGCTCCACAGCTGTGTCTTTTTATTATTGCACATCTGTTTGCTGTTGCACACGCTCACGCGGTTCTTATTTGCGAATCATCGCCTTACTTTATATGTGTTTGTGCGTCTGAGTGTGTTTGTGTCGTTCCCAGGCGCCGCTCTGAAGTGTAACTTCTGTTATTCAAAGCAGAGTGGTCTCTGCACCACGACCAGCACGCAGACCTGCTCAGCACTCAGCAACGCCTGCGCTGCCGTCTTGTTGCCGGCCCCGCTGAGTGAGTGTCATGGCCTCTTATTAAAAATATTTATCCTTTCTGTAGATGAGGGGGTTCTAATTTGCACCCGGGGGCCGGACGCAGGTCAAACACCATTTCACAAGTTTTAACATTTTTGGATTTTAACATATCCACTTTGTTGGGTGGTTGCAGATTACTCCTTCCGTTCGTGCATGAACAGGGTGGTGTGCCAGGGCTTTGTCAAAACGCCGGGCGTGATCGCCAGGTGCTGCACCACCGACCTCTGCAACTGAGCCGCCCCCGTCATGGTGTCCGCCCTGCTGTGCTCCACCTGTACAGTGATGTCAAGGCTTCACGTGGCTGATTTTAAAGATAAACATATTATTGCTGTGGCATTGTATCTTTTGGTGTCGGCTCAATTAAATCACTGCGGCGCAGTACTGCTCCGGGGCACTGGGTGGCAGTAGAGCACTGTTGAGCAGGAGAATCCCCCATTGGCCGCCACCACATTTGTGTGTGTGCGTGTGCTTAAAAGCTTTGTTTAAAAAAAAAAAAAAAGACAAATAATGAAAGTGAGTGACGGTCTGATGCCTTTATTCTCTTGGATGAATTTGAATGACAAGTGGTGAGCCGTCTCGTTTATCAGAGTCAAATCATTTCACCTGCAGGATTAGCGCTGGATTTTCTATTCAGCTCAATTTTTTATTTTATTAATTTTTTTGTCACTCACAGCTAAAGATCAGTGAATAGAGATAAATCGACTTTGTGCGGTCGCCTCCTTGCATGCACCATGAGTTGATGTAAAGGCAAATTTGGCTTCTAAAGTCTATTGCGTTTAAGTCTGTAAACCAGATATCGTCTCAGCCACGGTTGAACTGTTCCACAAATCCAGATCCCATTGTATTCCGATTAAAGACAACATGGAGTCACCGTCAATGCGGTGTTCTGAACTATAAACAGCAAGAGTTTAATTGGACGAACCAACCACAAATCCCGAAGAAAGGATTATTATAGCACTTTATACTAGGACGTAATCATAAAAAATATAAAAATAAAATTAATTTTTTTTTTGTCCATTCCGTGATGCCAGCGCTTAACAACACCATGGCGTAGATGAATGTACGTGACAACAAATACATTTAAAAGGTACGTAACCCAATTTTTGCCCCTACAGAAGTTTTTCGGCTTGCATTATCATTCTACAGCACTGAATCCAAATTGATCTGAGATTGTACCTGTCCGGCACTGATCAATAGAAAAGACTGTTACTGAAAAGTCAAAGTGAAAGCAGCTTTTTCTACTAAATGAAAAATGAACTTGAGATTATTATTGCTCTCGGTGACACTGTTGTTTGCCCTTCAGTTCATCACACATGGCGAAAGACACATTGCTTAACCCCGGGGCAGAGCTGGAGGGTGAACACATCCCATCTGGCCTCCGAAAGGTCTCAGGATCCACCAGGAGCAGATGGAAGAAGTAGCTGGAGGAGATAAAAACATCTGGAGCCGAGCGGCTTTGTTTGCTGCCGTGGCAACCGCATGCAAAAGTAAAAAAAATGAAGTGAATTTAATGGTGAACAAGCAGGAAGCATTTTCATGACGAGACTTTGGACGGAGAATATTTACAAGCATCAACACCACTTACCTGAAGCATTTTTTTTTTCTTTATGTCTCCATCCTCTCTCCACCACACGCTCACAGTAAAACTTCACGAGGAGGTGCGCCCCATTAAGTGGGGCTTCCCTCCAATAGCAAGTGCCTGAGAGCGCAGAGAAAACGCTGTGCCGGGGCCTCGCGGACCCCACACTGAAAAACCTGGAATTCCACCAGCACCCATGCAGAGAGGAGGACGCGCACACACGGCCAGACACAATGGAAAAAACAAAACAAAAAAAAACGAGAAAGTGATGGGAAACACGCAACTGGGTTTGAGAGCTCCTTAGGGTCTGCCCCGCCCCTAATTGTCTCCACCTGTTACCTCCAGTATAAATAGTCCTGTCTCCCCCTTGGCTTGCGCCAGTTTGTCCTCTCCTCTCCGTGAGCCCGAGTCGTTGTGTTAAAGAGTTTTTGTTTCCTCTTCTTTTGAAGTTTAAAGTTTTTGCCATGTTGTGCCTTTGTAAGAGGGATTTTTAGCGAACCCATATTTTGCTACGCTTCCTCTTTCCATCGGCGTGGATCCAAGCCTCACACTGTTGAAGCCTAAAACTACAAAGCCAAAAGAAAGATGATTAAACAGGGGTAAAATCGCCCCCCCCCCCCCCTTCCATTTCAGATCGAAAGATGCTTAAACAGGGGTAAAATCGCCCCCCCCCCCCGCCCCTTCCATTTCAGATCATGCAAGATAACGGAGACAATCTTTAATAACCTTTGTTGAATGTGATTATTAGGGAATTTTGTTTATTACATTCTCATTCTGGGTAATATTAGACTGTTTTGCCCCACGTAAGATTTGTTGAGCCACCACGGATATACTGTATACTATATCATGTTGTGTACCTATATTTAGAATGTGAGTGTGGGATGGCTTTTGCCGCTCTGCAGATGAGCTCATTAGCTGGTTACTCATGCGTGGCTCTACAAACGTAGAGCCTCGCGTTTTTAAAGTGAAAGGAGAAACCGCTACAAAGCTGGTTTATACGGCAATCGTGTTGTAGATTCTAGATTTCCCCTTGTGGACACACACCCCTTACACACATATCACTGTGGAATGATATCTCTGTGTTGACGTTGCTCCATTCATTTCATTTGCAGCAGCATCTGATATTCAAAGTGATTGAATGATCTTATTTTTTTCTCTTTTTCTCACCCTTATATAGAAGCCGTAGTGGAAAATGGAAAGAGGTGAGTGTATTGTTTTTTGTTTTTTTTCTGTTCCTCCTCATACATACGCTTTGAGTTGCTGCTCTACCTGCTGTTGTTGATTAGCCTTCAGTGTGATATAGCGTGACCTTTAACAAGTTTTTCGCAAATGTATTTATTATCTTATCTTGAGTTTGTTACCGGGTAGAGTTGATCCAATCCAATGTGGCTTTTGTAAAATTGGGACTCAAACAAAAAATGGATTTCAATGATCCTGGATGGCAAAAGATGGGATTTCCAAAATCTCGATACTATTTAATCCAAATTAAACTTTTGGGACAACTTGAAGTTGAAAGCATCTTATTCATTTGAATTGAAACCATCCTACTTCTTCTCCTGTGTGTGTGTGTGTGTGTGTGTGTGTGTGAAACTCGGAGGTTGTGGGAGGATCACCAGAGCGTCAGCCCCCACATCTGAAGACACTTGTTTTTTATCAACCCCCTGTTTTAGGAGTGCCAAATACAACAAAAAAAACCCTACAAAGATTTTGGGTTGTTGGCTCTATGTCAATTCTCTGCGAATCGTGAGGTAAACCCCTGGAAAAAAAAAAGGAATAAAAAAAAAAATCCACCTTTTGAGTCTAGGAGATGTTGCATGTGGCAGCGTAATGAACCTGACCCTCTATGAATCGGAGAAGTAAAAACTCTCAGCTGCACGTTAGGCTCGTTAGGCTCGTAAAGACGCAGCACCTTAACAACCTCAGAGAGAGATCACCACGCTATGAAGAGTGTTCGTAAATGCAAAGCGGCTGGCAAGTGGAGGCCTCCTGTAGGGATTCTCCAGGAGCGTGTGGTGGGGGGGTAGGGATCTCTTCAGAGTTTCCAGAACGTCATGCTTTCCTTATTTCCCCCCCGGGGGCCTGAGGTTGCTTATGGTTGCTCTAATAGAGGAGTCCATAAAAATACAAATGCTGTTGTTTTCTAGCTACCAGTGAATGTCACGGCTGGGATTCCCTGGTAAACAAATCCCCCCCCCCATCTGGAATTGCAGTGAGAAGAAAACACTTGCACGCTCCTGGAAAAGAAAAAAGGTTCCATCTGTGTGTGAGAAAAAAATAAAATAAAATCACAGATTCCCCGACATAAACGTTTCCTCTTGACTTCATATAACAGCGAGAGGTGCGAGAGGGTTTTGCCTCGACGCCTGCAAACAACAAACATCTGGCCCCACCAGGATATTAAAAAAAACAAAAAAAAAACGCCGGAGACACGCCACCTTGTGTGACACACAATGTTGTATTGCTGATGTTGTGCCAGCACCCTCGCCCTGGTACTCGCGCTACAGCTGAGTTTTGCCTCCACTGTGGTGTTTTTTGGACCGTGGGAGGAAGTGCCTGGAGAACACGGATTCCAAATCAACAGGCCAACTCATGACATGACGTGCGCAACATTTGACATGACCGTGAACAATTCTTTTCTAGTTGCAACACGTGTCCTTCAAAGTGCAGACAAAAACAAAAATGTGCCTCGTCATGTTTGATTTGAAAATTGCATTGATCAGGCTCTTTTAGGAGCCGCATACTTCAAATTGTTTGTTCCGGCCCTGGACGCGGACAGCAGCCCTCATTGGACAGTGTTGCAGGACTCCACCTGACACTGATTGACTATGACACGAGACATCATCGCCATATATGTGCTTTATTATTTTCAGAACAACTGGGGACGTGTCACATCAGGTGTCCTGGCACAGGCTTCGGCGCGCAGAGACTTCCGGAGCATCCTGACCCCGATTCCCCACCGTGCACGCCTAGATCCCATAGCTCCTCCCTTGGCTATATAATTTCCAGTTAAGCTGCTGGACTCCCATCAGATTACTCCCCATCCGCATCCACGCAGTTCCACGGCCCCTCTGCCGGACTCTGGAGAGAAGCGAGGAGCCCGGGCGAGGTGAAGGGTGATGCTGGCCGCCACGAGCAGCCTGTCCCTGTGGATTATTTTGCTCCTGGGCGCAGGCGTGTGCGCCAGGAGGCAGCACGCGCGGGCTGGCGAGGATGATGACGATGGTGGCGGCGGTGGTGTCGTCGGGGAGGATGAAGATGACGATGGTGGCTCCTGGCCGGAGAGCGTCGCCAGGGCGAGGTGTGCGTCGCGGTGCCTGGGTCTGCACAGCGTCGCCGCGCGCTCCACATCGCTCCAGGTAAGGACGCACCGGAGCGCACGGGCGCGCGTCGGTTCCAAATCTGAAACCAAAGTAATTGGTGTTTTTGTGTGGAGTGTTTTTCGTTTTATTTACATTAATGCGGCTTTCGAACTCGGGTTTATAATGAAATTCTTTTTTCCCTCCTTTTTTTTTGTTTTGGCTGCAAATACTTGTTTCTGTGTGAAAAGTCGGACCCTCCTAAACAGGAAGTGATCAGCATTCAGCCCGAGTTATTTTCTGCAGTGTGCAGTTGCAGTGCACTTGGTGGGAGGACACGCAGTGTGTTTGCTGTCATGCTCAACCTCACCCTATCAGAATGCATGGAAACTCCTAGCTTTTACAATCCTAAGGTCAAGTCCAACCTTTTTTTTTTTCTTTCTTGTCTTTTTTACACTGGCCCGTGATCAGTCAATTTAGCTTTTAATGAGCAGAGATCAGCACGTTTGGAAAAACATGGAACGTATGGAGACATGGTATAGTAGTGGGGCTGCATGCTGACACGTCCATACAATGCAGCGCTGATGTCAGGGTTGACCTCATGTTGGTGGGTGGGGTATTATTGATTTATTTTTGGTTTCCGGGTCACGCCGTGACGTCCAGTTGTCCCACTCTGTCTGCAGAGACAATACTCCACTGTTGCATGCTGGGTTTTATTGCTTTGGTCTCGTTGTGACCATCTTTGTGCCCCTGTATGTGGCGGATGATTCTGGCAGGTCAATCCCCCCCCCCCCCCCCCCCCCCCCGGGGCCGACCCCCCCCCCCCCCCGCCCTCGCCCGGGGCCGGAACGGGGCCCCCTCTGGAACATGCCAAGTTTTATGGTTGTATATTGTGTTACAGAGATGTTGTGGGTCTTTGGTGTGGGTGGAGTTGGAAGAGATGGAACAACAGGATGGATGGAAAGAACTCCTTGACTTCGTGGTGTCTATATACGCCTATATCTCACCATTGTATTTTTGAGGTTTTGTGTCCAATAAAGTAAATCTCGCCCCAACTTGCCTACTTTCACCCTTGAGATGAAAAACGGGAAAGTGGGTTTACAATTCACTCTCAAATTCTACACTTTTTTAAATTTATTTTTGATAAATACAATGACTTTGAGTCGATCCAGACATTTTCTGAAAAAGGAAAGCGCGCGCCATTATGCCCATTTATGCAGCCGTCCCTAAATCTCCTCCCTGGCAGCCGGCGCTTTAATGGCCACGTGTGTGGCCGCCCCGGGAAAAAAAAACAAAAAAAAAAACGAGCGTTAAACACCAGGCGTCAGCTGTGGTGTGACTCTTTTGTTTGGAGCAACTGTCGGAGTGCGATATCGGCCGAAAGAATGAAATGCAAGAATATTTTCTCCCCGGGTTCTGCGAGAAACAAGCGTTTTTATGATTTATTTTCCTATTACCACAGAAACCGCCTTGACTCCGCCTAATTAGGTGGTTGTGGTGCGTTTGGTGATGTTTGCGGCCCCGTGCCGGTCGGTCACAGCCTCCCCTGCGTGTTATTACCGCAGCTGAGACTTTGTGCGAGCAGCTCCACTGGAGCGGAGTGCAGTGATTTGCTGCGGTGCAGCTCAGTTAGTCCGGAGGAAGTATGAAGGCGGAGGAAGAGACCTTCACTCCACTAATCCCCGGCCCCGGAGGAGACAATTTAAACTCGGCTCGCCATCAATCACGCTCTATTTATTTATTGACAGGGCAAATGTCAGTGTCTAAAAAGGCCCACGCGCGCGCTCATCTCCCATCAGCCCCGGTGTTCATTTGTGATCCTGGTCCTTACTACGCGTTCTTTTTCTCAATTGTTCGTCTTTTTTTTTTTTTTTTTTCTCGTCGTTTCTGCAATATAAATAAAATTCAACTTTGCCGTCCGCGGAATTACGTTCATATTCGATGATTTCACAGCACTCAATGTACAAATCTGAGGATGTGAAAGCTGGGGCAAATATAAAGGTCAAATAAAGAGGTACATTGTAAATGAAAAAATAATAATAATTACATATTAATAAAAAAAAAATATATATATATATATATATACTACTCCATAAAGTATTAAGAGCACTAAGAGAGAAGAGAACTAAATCATTATGATTTCAACATTTTTTTAAATATACAGTATATATATATATTTTTTTTTTCTTGTGTGATTGATTTATAGAACAGATTGGTGATATTCTTTCTCTATTTTTTCTTTTTTTTTTCTTCACAGAATAATGGATCCCTGGGCTGGTGTCAAAATCATAAACAGTGCGCAAAGGTGGGTAACCGTGGGCTCCCACACTCTGTCTCGCGCACTCACACATCATTATATCGCCATTGCGTGGGCCTCGGTGACAGTGGCGGCGAGCGGCTCTCGTCCCCGGGAGCAGAGGAAGGAAGTGGCGTGTGACGGGGCCCGGAAAGTCGGCGGAATAGAGGAGGTCAGGGTGGATGGATGGGTTCAAACAAAACAGCCCAGACCGCTGTTTGTTTCCTGTTTCCCCAGCAGTGGTCGATTTTTCCCAGGCAGCTTCGGTGTGTGTAAATGTGTCACAAGCTAAGTCAAAAAAGAAAGAAATCTCTCCTTGGCCGTCACTCTTGGTGACCGCTGTGCACTTCTGGAGAGGATGCTGCATTTCCGTGACGACCGGCCCACCGCAGGCGGTCCGGTCGTCATCGCCGGGCCGCCTGTCAATCAAACCCTTGTTTTGCCAATTTGGAACTTGCGCCAAACATAATAAAAAGAAGAAGAAATGGAATGGGACCTGAACGCTCCACCTCGGGGTCCCATCGGCGCATGTTCAAAAAATGGATCAATTTGTTTTACAACCCCCATCACCAGTGAGTTCACTGCGGTGACCAAAACCGGCGTTTCTTCCGGTGTAATCAATCACTCCACCTCTACCTGTGTGCACAGTGTGCGTGCCGGTGTAGCTGCCAGCACGCACCTGTACTGGCACACGTGTGTGCGCGCAGTGTGTGCGAGAGATTTCGGCGCAATAAATCACCCCCCCTGCAGCCATTGACAGTGTGCTTTGTGTGTGTGCGTGTGTGTGTATGGGTGCGCGTGCAGACCCCTATGTATGTACCGATGCACCGCTGTGGTTATTACCCGTTTCTCCAGCTCCATCATTCATCGTCTCGACTTTGACCCTCTTACTTTTTTCCCCGGACATGCCATACATCATGGGCGGTTTCCCAGCCCCGACGCGCCGACACTCGCTGCACATGGCAGACGGTAACAAATGGGATACGCACTTTTGGCGAGCGCAGTGTTATGTTTATGTCATCAAAACCTCCCTCCGGTAGCGTTCGTGAAATTATGCACCGACAATAATGTTCCACGTCCGCCGTGCGACTACTTGGC
Organism: Colistium nudipinnis; assembly: GCA_016785305.1. NCBI lineage: Eukaryota > Metazoa > Chordata > Actinopteri > Pleuronectiformes > Rhombosoleidae > Colistium > Colistium nudipinnis. The sequence continues at coordinate 108,854 of JAFBJU010000406.1, forward strand.
CCTGGCATTTCTTTTTCGATAGTTAACGGCCCCCGCCAGGAATTATTGTCTGCTCGTCAGGCTGTGCGGATATTAACGCGCCATAGCAGCCCCTCACTTTGGTATCCACGCGACCCTGGTGATTGTGATGACATGTTGGCGCATTAAGCGTTTCTGCTGCTGCATTATTAAGATCTTGCAAAAGGGAGATATGAGGGGGGCGGAGGGGGGGCTCTAATGAACGATCACACGGAGGATATGTCAACTAGTCCATGGTCCCAGGAGACTCTTCGTCCTACGTGTTCTTTGGATTTTGGATATGTATATATATATAGATACATAACTTGCACATACTCTGAGGCAGATGCAACAAACTTAACACCGTAACCCTAGTTTACGATCCACCAATGTCTAAATACCCACCATCCCCGTCACTTCGGCCTTCTGGACCGTCTGGCCCCTCTTTCCCGTCCTCGCGGACCACCCCCCCGGTGGTAACGAGGGGCTTGTTAATCCTTCCGTCGCTATCTCCTTCCAGGCAGACGGCCATTTGCAAGTGCCGATTAGTACCAGACTGGGCACACGGTCCAGACCAATTGAGCCCGCTGAAAGGAACTCGAGATGGCACTTGCGTCAGAGCGGCGGCGGGGACGCTGCGCGCCTTCGCTCGCCAACCTGCGCGATTGTCATTGAGCGCGGCGTAACGACCTTCTCGGGGTAGCGCTCGCCGATCATTGCCGAACGTAGTGCTCCCCACGGCCTTGTTGTTGATGTTTGACTGAGAGCCAAACATCCTCGTCTTTCCCTTGACTCCAATTCAGCGTTTTTCCCCCCAAAAATATGAAAGCGCTGGAAAAATAAATAAATGATACGCTCGCAGTTCCTTCCTCGGCCTCGTCGGTGGACGCTTAAAGGTCCGGAGCACTTTCAGAGACAATGCGAGTTGTTGAAACAGGAAGCAAAAGGCAGGGGTCGGGGGGGAGGGGGCTACTTCCTGTCCGAGGGGTCCGTCTGGGTCGCGCATCAAACGGCGGCGTGCAGCAGAAGAAGAGCGTTTATTGCACGGTCAGCGGTCAGAGTGCTAGTCGCTCCATTAACCCCGGTTGGGTCACGCAGGGCCGGTGCACAACTGCTGCCAAAACACACACACACACACACACACACACACACAAAAAAAAATCTCGCCGTGCTACTAATGGAGCCCCAGATCATAAAGTCCGCGCCAGTCATTTTTTTTAGTTGCGCTACACTGGAGAGTGGAGATGCCTGATCCGGGCTTGAAATGAGCGGAAAAGTGACACCGAGGTCCAGTGGGAGCGGGAACGTCGGTTTGGATTAGTGGACGAGCCTTGTTCCGGCGGAGACCCGGGCGAGGCGGGATGAGAGACGGCGGGCACTGGCACCGCCATATCGGACGTGCTGCAGGACATTCTTTTAGGGCGCGGCCCTGCAAAACTCAGACGTACGGCGAGGCCGTCCTGCTGTACCAAAGCCACACAAACGTCGGATGAGGTCGTCCGTGCGCACACGGCCGACCGCACGCAACTCGTTCCGCGACATCACATCCACTCGTTAGGAGGATGCTGTCAGGAGGGAGGAGTCTACAGCTGCCGACAATAATTCCGCTACAATATCCTCACCATCGGGGGCGATGCGCACTGAGGCGACTCTGGCCAGTTCCACTGTTGCCATGTGGGTGGATTTTTTTTCATGCCGCGGAGGACAGAAAAAGACTAAAAATAACAGCTGTCTGAAAGGATCTGGAAGAGATGTTATATATTTAAAAAAAAATATATATATATATCAAATATCAGCTCTGCTTTGGGGCAATCTCTGTTTTTTTTCTCCATCATGTCAGAGTCAGTTGAGCATAAAAGGATCATGATTCGAATCGAATGATCTTTTCAGTGGTGGGGGGGGGGGGTGAAAGAAAATATTTCTTTCCATCCGCGCAATACATGTTCAAATCCTATTCATTTGCGTAAAGCGTCATCATCGTCATAGCTAATTAACATAAATGCCGGATTGAAGTTGTGAACGCCGGGACGTGGTGTCACTGTCTCGAACGGGACCCTGACCCCTGACCTCCCCACCCCACACGGCCACGTGGATAACCAGGACGGATAAACCCCCTCCACCACCACCACCACCACGTGGAAGAGGAAATAAGATAGGAGTATCTCACCCCCCCGCCCTGACTTTTGGGAAAGTTGCCGTGTCCTTGCCATGCGTCTGTACATTGCCCTCCTGCCCCGCTGTTTCTCACGACGGCATGAAATTGCAATCAGCGTCCCCTGGTTCCCCTCCGCTGGCCTGCTCACGGTGTGGAGGGCGGCGCGGTCAGCTGGGCGACTCGCGCCGGAAAAAAACTGCCTGCAAATGCAGGGGCTCATTTCCTCGCTTCGTCTCCTTCACTTATTTATTTGTATTATTTGTCTGGGCTTGCATCCTCCAAATGACAATCTATACCATTATTGACAAGCGTAGACAGCCAAATGGCCGTCCGTTGGTGGAATGGCTTCATTAGTGCCTTATTCCCTATAAAATGGAATTGAACACAACGTTTTGCCAGAGCACTGAGGTCACATTCGCGGGAATAGATCTTTTTTTTTTTTTTTTGTCCCACTATGGGGAAATTTGCAGCTTTACGGCAGCAGAGGGGGCAAGTCATAAATAAGGTCAAAAGCACAGAGTAAATAGAACGGCTATGGAAAAATGGGATTTAAAAAGCCACCTAGAGGGTCACACATGTGTCGATATTGTGCCGGCTGCTTTGTGCTTTTGAAAACGGACATTGGTCTACTTTTTGCGCCGTGGCTTCAGGCCCTAGCAATAATACACACATGGCTTATTTATAGAATTTTTTTAAAAGACGCTAAATTGTACGGCACTCTTTTCAGGCGAGAGGAGACGGGGAAATATTTTACCCTGGATCAAGCCAGAAAGATTGATTCACCCTGAAAAATCCTCTTATCCTCATCTGACTGTCACCGCTCTTTCTTTTTCTCTCTCTCTCTCTCTCTCAACCCCCCCCCAAACACACACACACTTGTTGCTTTCACTTCCACAGTGCCTGGAGCCCTGCAAAGAGTCCTGGGAGATGAAGAGGAAGAGTAACTGCAGGGAGCTTTGTGAGGTACAATGCCGCACACACAACTCCCAATGCATGCTTACTTTGTACGGGCTCATGAAAACAGCCTGGGGAACAAATGTGGAATTATTGATTTTTATATATATATATAAACATGAACTTTTTTTTTCACAAAGTACAGCCGAAACCGATGCAGGTGGAAAAGGCACAAATGCCAAAAAAAAAAAATGTAGGAAATGGAACGTAGCCGTCAGCGTGACAGCCAGGTTAACCCTGTGTCTCCCCATCGAAAGCGGGCATTCCCCAAGAAGCACGGGGAATGCGCCACCAGCTGCGAGTTCCTCCAGTCGGCGCGGGCCACCAAGCAGGGCCGCTGTCCCGCTCCGGAGAGGGCCAGCGGCTTCGCGGCGGCCTGCGTGGAGAGCTGCGACCGCGACCGCGAATGCCCGGCTCAGAGGAAATGCTGCTCCAACGGCTGTGGCCACACCTGCCAGTCTCCCAAAGACCTGCACAAGGGCAAGTAGAGCTGTGAAAAAATATATATATATAAAAATAAAAATAAATATATATTGATATATGTCGATATGTTGATTTAATCTGGTGAGGATCAAAAAATCTCAAGATAAAAAACAACAAACTCCACAATGATATATATATATATATTTATATTTATAACCTATATAATTGTGGAATTGAGGGTTTTGGTGTATATCAATCAAATGGGTCCATGTGTGAGTTTGACCTTGACCTTTTCACACGTGACCCCCCTTCCTCCGCCCAGGTTGTCCCATGAAGCCCAGAAAGGAGCTGGGCTTGCAGGAGCTCCCCTCCGGTCAGCTGGAGGTGCGCTGGTCGTCCCGCTTCAACGTGTCGGCGGAGCCTGTGGTCCACGTCCTGCAGAGGAGGTGGAACTTTGGCATCCAGCCCAGCGAGGACACCGCCACCCCCTGGCAGGGGGTTGCGCAGGTGAGTTTGTGGCCTGCACCAGGGCTCCTCACAATTTGCGGTCAAGCTGTTTGAGATGTTTTTCTTGCGTGGATCATTTCGCTCAGATTTTAAGTCTGATTTCTATTGAACGTCCCAAAATGTTATTTCAGTTTTTTGGATGCTTCCTTTTTTTTTCTGATTTTCATATCTCATCGTCACAGACCACCGAGCAGGGAGTGAGGCTGTCGGACATCCGGCCTGGACGCTGGTACCAGTTCAGGGTGGCGGCCGTCAACACCCACGGGACCAGAGGTTTCACCACACCAAGCAAACACGTCCACTCCAGAAGAGGTCAGCCTCTCATCCCCTGTGTGTGTGTGTGTGTGTGCTTAAAGGATGCTTGCGAGGTATTCTTTCTCTTAACTTATCCAAAAAAGGCCCGTTTGAGGGTCTACAGGGTGCGAGGTTCGTCCAATCACGGTCCCACAAATCGCCGCGCATTAAATATTCCCTTTGACCTCCGCCTCAGACCCCTCCAGGCCCCCCGCTCCCACCGAGCTGAGGGTGGCCAACATGAGCTTCGAGCCCGGCAGAGCGGTGGCGGCCACGCTCCGCTGGAGCCTGCCGGCCGACCCGGACGTCCCCGTCCACCACTGCAAGGTCAGCTGGAGCTGGACCGCAGCGGGACAGGCGTCGGCCTCGTCCCTCGCCAAGAGGAGGAAGACGGTGCGTGGGAAGGTGAGCTGGGACGTTGCGTACTTGTTTTGTTCATGGCTTTAAAATAAAATGTAATTAAAAAAGAGAATAACTGAAAATGTCCGCGCACTTTCCTTCGTGTGTTTGTGTGTGTGTGTGTGTGTGTGTGTGTGTGTAGAGCCAGGTGGAGCTGGACAGCTTGCGCTCTAACAGGAGCTACAGGGTGGAGGTCCAGGCTGTGTCCTACTGGGGACAAACCCAGCTCAGAGGAGCCAGAGCCGTCCTCCACTTCACCACTCAGCGCGGTATGTCTTTCTTTTTTTTCTTTTACACATTTATTCGTGTTTTTAAGAAAAAGAGATGGTGTTCAATAAAAAATAAATAAATCTACAACAGCGCTTCAAAACGGATGTGAATCCCACCAAGCTAGGGGTCACATAGGGTCATGAATCATTTTTTCATTATTAAAAAAAAAAAAAAAAAAGACCACCTCATTTTGACTTTAAGCAGTTGGACAATGGCAAATGTGGGAAAATGTTTATCCTATGCTTTTATTTGTTTCGTTTTTTAAGGAAGCGGTTCTACTCCGGGCAAACCCGCAGGAGACCTTCTGGATGTGGGGACCCCGTTCTACCAGGACGGACAGCTCCGAGTCCACGTGTACTGGCAGAGCGGCACCGGTATGTGTATATGTGTGTGAGTCGCTGCATATTAAATTTACGACACCTGCGAAAAAAAAGTCGCACACAAAGATATTTTCCTAGTTTACAAAGTGAGGAAGGAGTTCAAAACAACAACAACAATTTGCACACAAGCCCACCACTTTTGGACACGACTAATAACGTGTGTGTGTGTGTGTGGGTGTGGGTGTGTGTGTGTGTGTGTTTGCGTAGATCCCTCCGTTGAGCTCTACAAAATCCAGTGGGGGCCGGAGTATTGTGGACAGAACCGGACGGGCGCCGTGGAGAAGACCAGCACAAAGGTAACGCGGAAAGCATGCTGGGAGATTTATTAGCCCGTGAGGTCCAGTGTAAAACGGTGGCGTCTCTTCGTCTGATCCAGGAGAACTTCATCGCCCTGCAGGGTTTGCTCTTCGGCTGCAGGTACAACGTCGTTCTGAGGCCCCTGGGCAGGAAGGGCCGTCCTCCGGCGGTGAACGCCAGCTTCTTCACTCCGTCCTGCGCCGCCGTCCAGGCCAAGAGTCCCGTTCCCATCCCCTGTCCCGGAGAAACAAGTGAGACGGTGGTGATTTTACCAGTGGAGCCCAAAGGGAGGACATTTTTGACACATCATTTTATTGGCGGCGGAGAAAAAATTGGCACTTTTTTTGGGCACACCACTGGCACATCTGCTTACAACTCATTACAAATATGTAAAAATACTAATATTTTGCAAATTTCCCCGCTGTGAGACCATAAAAGATTATTTTATCTTATCTTAAAAAATACATATTTTTTAAATATATATATATATGTATATATTTTGTTTTTATCAGTGTCCCCTCAAAAGGTCCGAGTGAAGGTGGCCAACCTGACGGCGTCCTTTGAGGTGCGGGGAGACAACGTGACCGGCGTCTTTCGCTGGGATTTGTCCGAGGTCCCGCCCCGCCGGCAGCTGACTGGTTGCCAGGTGACCTGGGCGGAGCTCGTCCCCACTGGTCGCCGTAGCAACAGCGACAAGAGGCCTCCCAGCCTCACCTACCGCTCCCAGATCCTGCCTCCGGTCAGTATGGAAAATCAAGAAGACAGATTTACTCTTATAGTAATAATTGGAAAAAAAGAAAAAAGCCAAATAACTAAATAATAATTTGATTATGGATCAGGACGGTAGGGTTCTGGTGGTGTCGGGCCTGCACCCCGCCAGCCTCTACCGGCTGCAGGTCCACGCCGTCACCGCAGAGGGCGAGGGACCGGCGACCAGCCGGAACTTCCAGACGCCGGGTTACCAAAGCACCACCGAGCACAGTAAGATATGGAAAAAAGCTCACACAGGAGTAAACACAGGAAGTTTTTTTCAATTTTTGGCTTTAAGTCTCGGACAGCCCCGATACACAAATGTATGGTTCTATAAAACCAAAGTGGAATTATATTGTTTAAATTCCCCACAGTGCGGCCTTGCTACTGTGCACGAGTAAAGTAAAGTAATCGCCTGTCTCCTGTTTCATTTCAGGATCCAGGCTGAGGAGGCACCAATCCTAGAGAGGCGCTGAGGCCAGAGAGCCAATCAGCCTGCACGAACCTAACCCTCCCCACCCCCCCGCCACTGTATCCCTCTGCAACAGCACCGTACCGTTTTATGCAATTTCCCATTTAGACAAGTTTCATTTACCTCTGACTCGCAGCCCAAAAAAAAAAAAGATTTGTACAAACCTCCGCGCGTTTGTGATAAGTCGGTAATATTGTGAACGTGACGTTAGCGTGTAGACAGTAGCTGTATTTGTATTCCGTGTAGGGCTGGGTATGGTCAGTTCGTTAATGAAAATCTTTTATTTTATTTTTTTTATATGTTTAATATTTTATTATATTATATATACAACCGAAGGCAAAGAGTCGTGGTGGAGGGAGGTCGCGCTGATTTAAAAGCTCGTTTCAAAAAATTATATATCAGCGCCGATGGGGTTTGGAGCACCTTTGCCATTTGGAGCGCTTTATAGACAATGATTGGACGTGTGGCAAATTAAATCGGAGGATGATGCGTCTCCGGCGCGGAGGCCCGAGGGCGCAGCGAGGAGTGTAACGTCCACAGAAACATTAAGAGAATTACAATTTCCACCGGATGGGAGGACGCCGCGAGTCCATTTACAAGCTTTTCACTTTTCGGTGGCTCCGACACACAAGTTGCTCTCCGCTCGAAGAAGTAACGAGGTCCGATACCCAAGCCCTGATTCCATGCCGTGTTTTAGACGGAAGTGCATGCCAACAACCGCCAGTTTTACGGCGTCTTCGGTGTCACCCGGTGGCCCCTTCCATGTATTAAAAAAATTGCTGATTCTCTCTCCCTCTCTCTCTGTGCCTGTTGTCTGTATATATGCTGTATATAGTGTTTGTGTGTATTTATTAGTCGTGGTGTATCTGTGTCTGGACGAGTGTGCCGTAAACATAACTTTATGTGTGCTCAGCCTTTTTTGTAAACCTCTGGAGACCCTGTACAAAGATGTATTTTTTTTTTTACTGAAGATAAATTCCATGTCAATATGTGTACAGCCTACTTAGCACCTGTGTCGTTGTATTATTATTATTATTATTATTATTATTATTATTATTATTATTATTATTATTATTATTATTATTATTATTATTATTATTATTATTATTATTACCATATTCTCACCTTATATATTCTTACCATTTTCACCTTTTTCAGATACCTCCCGATTTCATGAGAATGTCATTATTCAAGGCTAACATCTTTCTTTCCTCACACCTCCATAAACCTTGACATTTTTTCATGCTTTTCATTCACACATTCGTGCTTTCAGAGAATTCATCATGATGCTGAAATTGATGGCGCCCAACAGCGGATATATTATTTTATACATTTTGTCAGCATGAGGTTTTGTTCTTGAAGTCGGCCCCAGGTCCACGCTATCAGTCAGGGGTGTCGAGTTGTCAGCTCTTTATTTTAAAAAAAAGAAGAAAAATAAAAAACATAAATAAATACATAAAAAAGTTTTGTGACACATTAGTGCCCAGGGGCGGGGAACCTTGTTCCTGTCGAGAGCCATTTTGTTTTCAGTTTGAGTTTTTATGACATCCTTCACAGCCCATGCGGAACTCTGAGGCTTTCTTTTGGGAAAGAGCAATGACTTTTATTCTATACCTTTATTATGATTCTTCCCTTCCCAGTTATCAATATTTCATGTAAATATATCGAGTTAGTGATTTTTTTTTTTCATGTTCATGTTGTTTTCATTCCCGCCCTGCCACGTCTTATTTAGGTAAGCTTTTTCAAGTATAGTCCATGTTTAGGTTGAGTTATTTATATTCTGTCAGGTCTTGTCGTGCACTCCTCATTTCACTTCCTGTTTTGGACTCACCTCTTGAATTTATTTCAGATCCCTCTGCTTCCTGCCTTTGTGTGTTTTCCCGCCATCGTTAGCGTCTGCCCCGCCCCTGATTGTCTCCACCTGTTACCTCTTGTATAAATAGCCCCGTCTCCCCTTATCTTGAAACCAAGACACTGCCAAGTTATTATTTTTTTTTTTTTCCCCCCTCTTATGTTATATATACTGTATATGTAGTTTAATTAGGGTTATTTGGGCTTATTCACCCCCAGGGATGATTAACTCTGCCGTCAGACGCGAAAGTGAACCGGGGAGCAGAAGTCGCTAAACAGAAATGACTCATCCCCTCGCTGGCTTCGCAATAAGGCCCGAGAAGGGAGATAATTATCAAAAAAGGCTGATGGTCCCGTGCGGCGAATGAACGTCGACCCCTGTCGCCGCGCGCTCACCTCCCGTCAATAGCCCCTCGACGCCCGGCCCACTCGCCCACTTGGATTCATTGACCTGCGCATTCCTCCGCAAATAATGCAGGTAACCGTTTCTTTTTTTTCCCCCAACATCGCTACTTTATCGATTCCACCGCATTATTGGATGTTTTCTGCTGCGGAGCCACTGCATGTCACAGATATACAATATAAAGGTATATACGCCATCTTTGTTGGTTGTTGTCGTTTGAAGCATTTATCTGGTGAAGAAATGACGGTTTTAATGCCGTGGCTTCACGTCAGCTCTCATCTCCGTCTTTGCACGTGATTTAAATTCAATGCTTTCACTTAAACAAATGGCCCCACTTAGTTCTTCGTTACCCATCCTCCTCATCAGCTGCTTCCACCGAGCGTGGCAGGTCGGAGCAGATGGACTGTGAAAAATATCCGCCTGTGTGTGTGTGTGTGTGTAGCAGATACAAAGAAGGCCGCACTCACCGGCACGTGCGAGCTTAAGCGCACCAAACCCCAGCACGTTTTTTTTTTCTACCGATGCCTGCAGACATTGGCCCATTGCATGCTGGGATAGGCCCCAGGCCTCTCGCCGCACCCAACCCGATACTGTAGGTGGGTGCAGGCAAATGGGCAGATGGCTGAATTAGCGGCTGAATCAAGACGACAACAGCGCCCTGTCACGTTGGCAGCTCCGCGGTCTGACAGGGGATCTTATCTCCTAAATCTCCCTTTAATCCAACGCGTGTGGCTCAACCTGCGTTGGTATATTCTGCCCGCGCTCAAGAACCGTACCGTCTGAAATCGGTGGAAAGGCTTTGATTTTTTTTTTATTTTTTTTGTGAAGTCATGGGATGAGCAGACGTTGTTAAAGTGGAATAATTGAGCAAAACCTCCGTCCTTTGATGCAGGCTCCGTCGCTATAGATGGAGCATTGGCCGCGCTGGGCCGCGATTGCGCGTCTACACTTTGTTTGCGCACACGTCTGTTGGCTGATAAAACAACCGCAGCCCGTGTTGGTTCAGAGGAGGAGGAGGAGGAGGAGGAGGGGGAAAAAAAAGGCCAGTGTTCGCTTCGTTTAGCTCGACTTGGCAGGCGCTGGGGGCACCGGGGTGTCGCAGATTACATCAGCTCCTCTCATCCTGACTGGTATAATTACCATCAAATCTATCAAGAATAATAAAAAAAAAACTAAAAAAAATAAAGCAAAACATGCCAAGCCCTGTTATTGTTGCCTCTCACTGTCACTGATTAAAAGCTCCCCCGGCTGATGGAGGATGATTAGGAGTTATTGATATTTCGCGTCGGGCCGCGTGTGTTTATTGATATATGAACGATGTCCTCGGTGCCTGATGATTGGTTGCAGGAATTATCGATTCACTCCCTGGCATGCTGTATTGAGAACGATGGTCTCAATTAAACTCAACTCCCAGATGAGCGAAGGCCCATTCAGCCAGGTCTGTCAAGATTCCAGAAGACGCACAAGGGGCTCTGCGACGCTGGACTGAGGTCAAGCTTAGGTCAAGTTAGGCCCATCCCTCTATGTGAATATTCATATTATATATTGCCATATAGTAATTATATTGGCTAAAAACACACGAAGTACGGCTCAGCAATTTTTGATGTTTTTTAAATATTGGGCGACTTAAAAAAAAAAAACTCATTAGGATTTTATACCGAAAACAGACTTTCCTGTAGGTTTGCTGTGCACTTTCCTCGTTACCTGGAGCAAATTGATGGATGCAAACGAAAAAAAAAAAAAAAAAGTGAAATTATTGGATGGAGTCTTCAATATGAGAGGAATACTTCCTCCGACACCCCCATCGCTCGAAAAAAATTGTCGTGAAAAGACCAACCTGGGACTGAGTGGGTGTAAATTTATGTGCACACTCTGGTGGCTGTTTATATCCTGCGTTTCATACGCACACTCTGCACGCTGTGCAAATGAGCCGTATGAGCAGACATCTCATATTATTACATTTTTCCGACACCTGTCAGGTCACCTGCAGCCTTGCGCTGTCTGAGCCTGATGGCGTGCCGACAAAAAAAACAAAACACAACAGCCTGTGTTTCGAGGTGAAAATCCACTGTGTCATAATAATGATTATGTGCAACATGAATTATTTACAGCGCGCACGGTGCGAATCAAAGCTGCAACGTGGTAACGACAAGGCCATCAATTCACACCCCCGCTGCTCAAGTGAAATAAGGAATGTGTTCCCCATTAGGTGTTAAAATGATCCGATCCTCTCCTCGGGCTCTACTTCATTCCACATGAACCTTAATTCATTATAAAATCCACTAAAAGTAACATTTCATGGCCTGGGCGAGAGAAGTTTCAGCATGACACAGAGTTTTTAGACCCAGAGGGAAGTGCCCCCGGGAGTTTTTCGTGGCCTTTGTTTTCTTCGTTCTTTGCTTCATTTGGGTGGTGCGGCCGAGCTGCGCTGACTCACGTGCACGCTCGCCGTCACATGCACGCTCTGCCCCAATTCTGCCGCCGGAGCAGAGCTCCCCACAAACTGCTGCAGGCTGAGGAAGCCTTTCATGGCTCTGACCTAGTGTGTGTGCGTGTGTGTGCGTGTGTGTGCGTGTGTGTCTGTGCGTGTGTGTGTGTGTGTGCTTGTGTGTGTGTGTGTGTGAGAGCACTCAGATTTATTGAGTCTTTGATTTAGCTGTGAGGGAAATCAAAACCCTGAAAGAGCAACACATTTGTGCATCACGTTCGTGTGCATTTTTTGCTCTGGTTAAAGACTGCTTCTGCACCTCCTCTCTGCTCCCCCCCCCTTACCTCCCCTTCCTGAGAGGCCAAGAGAAGTTCACCCCTCCCGCCGCTGCATTTTTCAAAACAAACAACCATAGGGGAAGCGACGGTTATAAAAAAAGAGGATCCAAGACATATTTTCAGTGGACCAAAGATCAGCCCGTGATCCAATCAGCAGACTCTTATTTGTTGGTTTGTTTCTCTTCATCAATCATATTCATGCCCATCCCTGGAGATTAAAGCAAAAAAGAAAGAGGCTGAGGGTTAAAGTATCAGCTGTGAGGAAAGCTTTTCATTTCAGATATCAGACACTGGATTTACATATAAATACTATTTGGGATGAATTGTGATTTGTGAATATATAATAATAATAATAATAATAATAATAATAATAATAATAATAATAATAATAATAATAATAATAATAATAATGAAAATAACAATAATAATGAAAATAATAATAATAATGAAAATAATAATAATGAAAATAATAATGATGAAAATAATAATAATAATAATAATAATAATAATAATAATAATAAGCCAACAACATCAAAAGGGCAACGAGCAGGAACATTTTAAATCAATAACCCCAAAATAAAGTGACGTGATGTTGTTATTGTTATTGTTATTATTATCATCATCAGAAAATATGGTTCTACTATCCAGCTGTGCACAGGGAACAGATGTGGCCCTGGACTCACGTCTCCTTCATGACGTGTGTGAGAAGGTTACCCGCAGTCTGGCGGCAGTAATGGTGTCAGCGTGGGTTAGATTTCTTACCCAGCAGGTGTCTGACTGTGCAGGTGAATGAACCTGAAAGCACATTTTCATCATGTAGCTTTATGCATGAAAGACATGGCTTTGATTTTGAGCTAATATCACGCAGAGATGTATTACTTGGTAGAAGAAAAATGGCGTTTTCTTTCTTTGGCCTCACTTTAATAGTTTAGTCCCTTTTGTATGAGTAATAATAACATTGTGCTCACCGGAGTGAATGCTGGGATATGGAAACACACACCACCATAGCTGGACTCACTGTGTAACTTGCTCCACCACACGTTGCTAAAGGGGGAAACACATGACTGTGGCATATATATAATAATCCCGATAATTATAGGGTTTTCCTACCCTGAATAGACATAATGCAAATGAAAACGTAACGTTTTTGCCTTCAGATTCTTTAGTTTATGAAACAAATTGCTTGCTCCAGCACTTTAATGTATATAATATTTATACGATGCATGAGATACTCACAGGAGCAGTTTTTTTTTACTGCTACACCATATTGACCAAAGAGGAATCCAATTTATTTATTTATTTTGTTGCTGATTTATTCACATTCCCCCTTAATCCTATTTCAATATTTTAAATAAAATTCTGCAGCTCAACATGAGGTTTTCGACCTGGACAAATTAAGAAAATCCATTCAAGTGAGTTAAAACAAAAAAAAAAAAAAAAAAGTGCACCCAGTGGTTTTGTGGAATGTTCAGCATGCCTTACATGCCTTATATTGTAATGAAATGGACTTACCTTATTGCCCTCTGAGATTGCTTTGCAACACCGCCCCCTGCTGGCCACGCTGCAGCACCCTCAACCTAGCCTCAACACCAGGCCTATTATATGTCTAAATAAATATCACATTAACTGAGTGATGCAAATTAAGTGTAATATAATGAATTACAGATTGGCGAAGATAAAGTCAAGGACAGGCAAGCCTCTAATGAACATTAATGACCATATTTAATACATGTGTTTGTGTGTGTGTTTGTGTGTGTGTATATATATATATATATATATATATAAAAACACTCTCATAGTCATTTCAGCTGTCTCAATTCTATTCACACTCACAAATTCCATCTGTCATCTTATTGCCTAAGGCCAGTTGCCTGTTGGTAGACTCAAAGTGATCCCTACTTTATGTAATTTATGCATTTATCTGTATTATTCTTTTTTTTATATTCAGCTCCTGAGATTTGTGTCGCTCAGGCTGCCACTGATGTTTTGTTTTGTTTTTTTCTGCATAAAATGGCGCACCAACATTAACAAGCAAATCAGTTCGACAAGCTCTGGCTTATTTACTTTCCGAAGTAATGATCACATCTTAACGATGGCTCCGCCTAATGACCCACATACAGTGAGAGCTGGTGATGCGCTCACGGGAAAGGGGGGGGCATTAAATAGTAAATATCCCTGGCACTCATTTTCAAAGAGGATACATGTTTCAATTGATTACACAAGACGCTCGTTAGATGAGCTAAGCTGTTACTTACACTTGAGTTCTTCGCCATAAAGGGGCCGGGGTGGCTCACGTTGCCTCAACAAATTAGCCAACACGAAAGCAATACATTTCAATATATGAGGTTCTTTTTCTTCCCCACTGGGGGATGTTTTTTTTTTCATGCTGCTTGAATTGCTGCAGGGATTGCGGTTTGAAGTCCAGGGTTGCCAGATCACAGTGGAGCGTACCCCCTTGTCCCATTGTTCCAGCCCTTGTAATAAAAGCTGACATTAATATATTGATAGGGGCAATATTAATATAATGTTCCAAATTCCCCTGAACATTGGCATTGGTAGGGAGGTTTGGACTGTCCATGCCCAAATAACGTTTTTTGCTCAAACCCAATGCTTCCTATTTTTAGGTCACACTTTATTTTAAGCATCATTATGAATAGCGATTTACATTTTTGTAGTCCTACCGGCGGGACCTGTTCTCGTGACGTCATCTATCTATGTCATCACCTAAAATCTATTAACACATTGACCCACGGGTGGAAGCGGCAGGGTATTTTCTCCCTCCGCTTTTTAGTGGATGAGGTTAGTTTTGCTGCTGTGATGGCACTTTTCATCTGTTCAAATCTGGCTCACACTGGAATTTCACATGAGCTTTGGGGGCTTTATCAAACACAAAAGCAAGATAAACCTCCAAGCAGCTCCCCCCCCCCCCCCTGACTTTCCACTCCTCAACAAAGAAAAAGTATGAATGATCAGGGAGCAGGACGAGATAAAACAAACAAAAAAAAAAAAATGTTTCACAATTTTTCTGTCAATATTCAAATAGGAATTGGGACATGTAAAATCAAATTCAAGACGTTGACACTTTACTTTTTCCATTTTTTTTCAGTCAGATACGTCCGTCCGGAAGCAAATGTCATTATATGTCTTTAATTGTGGAAAACTAAAATCTACATGAGAAACGTACTGTAAAGATACATTTCCCATTTGCCAGACTTAAAACTCAACTGTGGAACATTTGGAATATAATTAAATATATTATTAAGCGTGTGCTTTGACCTTGGTCCCGAATGAGGTGCTCAGTCTGCAGCCGGGACCACTGACTGAACTTATCTGCCATTGTGCTTTTGTTCCCCTCTGCACAGTCAAAGTGTTCCAGAGCGTGTCTGAAACGGTCGAGCACTTTTACCATGTCCGCCTGTGTATCTAATGTTCGCTCGATTCTTTCATTTTCAAAAGCGTGTGTATGTGTTGGTGTGTGGTTTTAAATACAGCAATAGCCATTTATTTATTTTGAACGATTGCGATTCCAAGTCGATTAATAATTCAGCGAGTAATAAAACACTGAAGCTCCCCAATTCCCCCACAGACTCTATTATGGAGTCGCAATTGGATTAGTCTTATCTCTGGAGAGTCGGTTTCAAAGTAAAGTGTATCACTGCGGTGAAATATTGCAGCGAGGATTCCATATTTATGTGTTTTGATCGGCTGGAGGAAAAAAAACAACAAACAACAAACAAAAACAAGATATTTCCTAGTGAAGATCCGCACGTATTTTGCAATTTTATCTCCTCTGTCAAAGCCCATCGTCCACAGCAGCTCATTTGCAGACATTGTCTCAAATAAACCAATAACGGCGATGGGATTATTCTTTGCATCAACACAATGAGCAAATGTGAATTTAAGTAAGTACGCTGATACCGAACCTCTCTGTCGACTTGTTTGTTTTTCACTAACATACCTTTGCGGTGTGACTACGGCCTTATTCAAACGGTGTATTAAAGATGGTTCTCTTTCTCGCAGCACTCTTCACGCCCAACATGCAAATTTATGCTACACCAAATGATTACTATTATTAATATTGTTATTTTTAGCCTAAAATGGTCAAGTTTCTGGTTGTGAATCTCAGTCTTTGTGTTTCGTGTGACCAGCACAAGCACTTCCTGGTAACTCTGGCTACCGTTAATACATTCATTCACTGAATGAGTTTATATTATTTACATATACCAGGATATTTTATTTTTTCCAAAAATTGTATGTGCTACTGCAGTTTAGTTCTATAAATAAGGAGTTGTCTGAAGACAATCCACAGTGCTTTCAATGTTGCTCCTCCTGCTGCACACTTACCTTGCTAGTTTATGCATTTTTTTTAATGTTTTCTCCTCAGGGTCCGCAGCAGGCATGTAAGTAGAAGGAATTACATGAGTGAGACAGACATGTGCCTGCTCTGGTCTCCCTCTTATTTAAAGAAAAAATATAAGAAGTAGATAATGAGAACATTCAAAACTGAAAAACTCTCACTTCGGCAGTGCACGCCGAGCATAAAGTACTTTGAGCACTTTCAGGAGTGTATTTTAATTTCGTTGCACTTGCAGTGACAATAGAGAAATTCTAATTCTAGTTCTAATATAAATATGTTTGCCTAAGGGATAGAGGGATTTTTCTTATTCTGCGTCGCTCTCAGTAAGTTCTCCCTACAGCATAAGCGGTACTCAAGAATATTACATCTCGTCGGAGGCTCAAGGAAAAAGCTCACCATTTACCAGCTGATTTTGTCTCAGAGCCTCGCCTGAGGTGGTCACGCTCACTGAGCAGAGACCGGGAGAATCAGTCTGAGCTCAGTGAACCATGAGCAACTCGGTGTCGAGCCACTGCTCCTCTGCGTTGACAGTATTTCCCAGTAAAAAGAGCACTTGTTATAGGTATGCCAGACCTCCCCATTCCCCTGTGCTCTCCGCGGCCCCGGATACCCCAGGTTTGTGTTTGATGAAACACAGGGAAGAGGAGACAGTCGGAGGGTCAAATCCAAAAACACAAAGGTTTGACCCCAAAGGAGGTCTGAGGAAGTCCCCATCAGTCCCACACCTGGGCAAAACACACATGTATTAATATATGCAGTAGGTAAAATTTGCCAATTCTAAATCGAGCTGATCTGGCTCAAGGTCTACCAATAATCTGTAAATAAAAATAATAATAATAAAAAAATATCCACAGGATGTAATGTTTTAATGTAATCTTAAAAAAAAAACTAAAAAACATTCATGCATAATCTGACAAAGACTCAAGTTCAGCAGGGACTTTGTCAGCAATCCAGTTTGTTTTTTGGTCTTTTTGCAGATCTTATGGAAAAAGCGCAAGCAGCCTTTCATTTTTTGCCTTGTATATTTTGATATTTAGTGCTGTGGCCGTGATTTATTTTGGTCTTATTTTGAAACGAGGTTTTATTTTGTAAACAATGCAAAGGCGGAAGTTGTGTGCTCGACTCCGAGGCGAAGTACTAAGTGTAGCTAAAGTGTAGCCGGTTGATTTTTATCAACGGAAAGAGTGCATTTAATTTAATTTAATGAATTATTTTAGAACCGTAGCTCATGGTTTGCTATCCAGATTTATCGAAATGAGCTAACACGTCAAGGTTTCTGTATTTGGACCATAAACTCGGTACGTTTCTCCGGTAGATACATGACTAGCGTTAGCTAGTAGCTTCTGCTCGGTACTTCCAACTTCCGCCTTAACTTCACATTTTCTTTGAGTAGCTAGTAATTGGTTTTATTATGGCCACGTATCTTATTATTACTAACGTTTAGATTAGCAGAAGAAGTTAAAGCTTTGCTTTCTTACTATTTATACATTTTATTGTAACATACAGTACATCCGACACACATCAATCAATATTGCAATATAATAAGAATCACAGGTTTTGCTATTATGTCATTATTCTATTTTTCACCTTAAAAAAAAAACAATACAACAAACAATTTCATTTCATTTAAACTCAGTAGGTGAGAATCACTTGTTGAGATGTATGAGTGGAGCAAAGGGCTGTATGGCAAAACAACCAATTACGCAGTCATTTCTACTTTTACCTGGTCTGTGTTGGATTATCATAATCTAGCCTAATTCAGGATGTCTGACTGTCCTCATTGTATCGTGTTTTGTGTAGGCCCCGAAGATGACGGTCGTGAATCTGTCCTTTGCCGCGTGTGGTTTTTTGGGGATCTACCACTTGGGTGCCGCGGGGGCCTTTCTCCAGCACGGACACAAGCTGCTGGGGTCCCTCAGGGCCTGTGCAGGGGCCTCGGCTGGGGCCCTGGTGGCTGCCGTCATGATCACCGCCCCTGACAAGTTGGAGGTATTGTTAAACTCTTTTTTCGTTTGGTTAACAAAACAATGGCTAAACCTCAAGGGATCCGAATTGAAATTGAAATTGAAAAAAAACTAGGAATTTATGAGATGTTACTCGTCAAATATGGG
Organism: Colistium nudipinnis; assembly: GCA_016785305.1. Taxonomy (NCBI): domain Eukaryota; kingdom Metazoa; phylum Chordata; class Actinopteri; order Pleuronectiformes; family Rhombosoleidae; genus Colistium; species Colistium nudipinnis. The sequence goes on from JAFBJU010000406.1 coordinate 127,240, forward strand.
TTCTGTTTTGGAACAGGTGAGACGCCAATGACTGATTAAAAAAAATCACAACGTGTCAGAGAGTTAGATGTCTTATCTATGTTTTTTTCCTTGTCTGTCAGGAGTGTAAAGATTTCACCTACAGCTTCGCTGACGACGTGAGACGACAGACGTTTGGAGCCGTCACACCAGGATACGACTTCATGCTCACTCTGCGGTAGGAAACTCCGGTAGCTTATATACCACGAAAAAAAAGGCCGTTGCGAAGCCGGACTAGCGCCTGTGTTGTGTGTGTCACGGCACAAAATGGCCTGATGCAAAGACTGACGACATTCCAGGACACACACACGCGCTGTCACTCCAACGTTACAAGCCAGCCACATTTTGACACATTGCACAATGGATTTTTTTTCAGGCCTTGTTAGCAGAAGTGGTTCAGAAGGTGTCCACCACCTTAAGTCTCACTCACCACTGGATGCATTGCCACCAAATTGGGGGCACACAGTGTCGGCCTGCGAAAAAATTCGATTAAATCAAATTTCATTTGTCGAATACTTCATTCTTAAATTAGGCAAAAACTAATGTCATTGCTATCAGCCTCAGCAGTGTTGTGCGTTAACCTTAAAAGATAACCTTAATGAAGAAAACTTCCTCGCTCACACATCCGGATTAAAAAAAAAATCTACCTATTTTAAACAGAATTTAAAACGGTGTGTTAATGGTGTGCGGATCAAGTATATGATGTAATTATAATTTCTGATATTTTATCAATAGTTTGTGAGCTAATATACCCGACCTTCAATGCCCCATTTACAGGTGAAGTAAAATCCCCAAAAACGTTCGCTGACATTGTCGTTCCCTCCATCCTTAATCAGCATGCTTTGGTGATCCTGTGAGTTTTAATTACAGGATGTTGTATTTATGTGTCCCTGTGGAGACATTTGTTAAAAAAAAAAAAAAAAAAAATGATATGAGCATCGGTGTGTGGTTTCTCCCCAGGAAGGGGATGGAGGAGATCCTGCCCAGTGACGCGCACAGCCTGGCCACGGACCGCCTCCACGTCTCAATAACAAACTCCAACAGTGGCGAGAACCTCATCGTGTCCAGGTTTACCTCCAGGGAGGAGCTCATAAAGGTACACACACACCCTTGCGACACAACAGCCCGATCTTGTCGCTTTCAAAATTCCGTCGTAAATGTTTATGATGGCTTTGCCCCTTGTTTCCCTTTTTACTGCTTTGACCAGAAAATTGACATTAACAAAGTCGACGCTTAAGTAATGACTTTTCACACGCTGGTATCGGCAACGACACAAATGGAGTTGGAGGGGCCTTGCTGTGAATAGTTGTGACTCATTTATTGTCTTTTCCTTTGGGCCTTCTACAGGCTCTCCTGGCCAGCAGCTTCGTACCTGCCTATGCTGGAGTCAAACCAGTGGAGTTCAGGGGACAGGTAAAATATATTTTTTTGTATTGGCTTCAGCTCTGGTATAAGTAACAATGAAATAAAATGGTTCTACTCATCCATTCCTAAATGCCACACACCTTTATTATTGTTAACAAAGGCTCTGGCCCTACAGGTAGTGTATTAATACATGCGGACACACACACACACTCAAACGCGTTGACAGCTCCCACATTGGAACTGTCAGGCTACTAAAAAATCTGTCTATCTGTAATTGCATATTCTACATTCTGTCACCAAATGTGGGTATATATTCCAGTCTTCTGCATAAGTCGAGTGGTTTGATTTCAGAAATATGAAGCACAGGTGGGCGCAAGCCATTCGGTTAAATCTCCAGACACTTTTGCAGATTAAGTTCAAGACCTTTTGGAATATAATAGGGAGAAACACATCAGCTGCAGTTCTGGGCACTCTCCGTCCCGGCTAACAGCCAGTTTTCACACCTTACTCTTTATTAAATTTTTTATTAGAAATGGATGGATGGAGGGTTCACCGACAGCCTGCCAATTCTGCCCGTGGGACGCACCGTCACCGTCTCTCCCTTCGCCGGGCTGCAGGACGTGTGCCCTGTCCACAGGGGGCGCTTCAACACTCAGCTCAGACTTGCCAACATGAACATAATGGTGAGTGCCATATAGTCTTGGGGATTTTGTGTGTGTGTGTGTGTGTGTGTGTGTGTGTGTGTGTGTGTGTGTTTTTTAATTTTGCTGTCAAATACGTTGCACCAACTTTTAGTGGCAGTACAAAACTTCATGCGCCTCTGATAACAAACTAAACCAGACAGCTCCTTCATGCCACAGTACTTTTTGTGTCGGTTCCGCCACACGTTCCCGTCCTCTCTGCTTTGTCACCTAATATCATTTTAATGGATTAAATTATGGATACGAATTTAACCGGTAACCAATTAATTATTTACAGGCCTAAAATCGCAGACTTAGGCCAAAACCAACTGTGCGGAAGAGACTCTCTCCACTCCCGTTTTGCGGCTCATCGCTTTCAACTGAAGATATTCATAAAACAAAATAAGAGATTCAATATGAATCAATTTTAAATGAAGGAGCATAATCTTGTGAAACTATGGACACTATGGAGTTTTTGGTGCTGAAGGGAGTGTTTCCAGTGGAAATGATTTACTGGTGAATATATATATATATATACATGTGCTCAGCACATATATTTTAAAGCATCAAAAGACATTTGTAATTTGTGAAAGCCGCCCCTTTCATTTAGAAAAAGATATTGTAAATTACAGACGTGTACTGTATTCCAAATCTGTTCTTTTTTTCTGAATTCATGTGGTAAATATCAAACTAATGAGACAAAAGCTAGCCTAGAGAATGCACAACTCAGATACCACTTGGACTAAATTCCCTCTCACCATCTATCACTGTGGTGTTTTCTGTGGTTCCCCTCAGTTCTCCGTGGAGAACATCAAACGTCTGAACCAGGCTCTGTTCCCTCCACCTACCGGCGGCATGCAGTTTTTATGCCAACAAGGGTTCGACGATGCCGTGGGGTTCCTCAGGAGGGAGGCGTGGATGGGCTGACGAATGTCATTCACAGGACTGCATCTTATTGTATTTATTTCCACCGTGACCTTGGATTTCACGGAGCGCTTCCTCTGAGTGACGTTCTCCGAACACATCGATCCGCGTGGGCTCATGGTCTCAGTCTATATTTATAAAGTGTGTGTGTGTGTGTGTGATCGTTGTGAGCCCTGGATCAGATAAGCGTTATCACACACACACACACACATTCGCCGAAGCCCCCCACCCCTCTGCTCCGAGGCTGCCGAAAATGATGAAAAGCCTTCACGTGAACAAGTACTCTTCATCAATTTTCCAAGGAGGCGTTTAATTTCCCTCAGCTTGAAGCAGCAGAGAGAGAGAGAATATTGGATACCGCAGCACTTCGCAGGAAGTCCATCCCGCCGCCGCCATTGGATGCCGTGAGCTCCCTCAGGACGCAAAGGATGGAGCGTGGTCTTTGAAGTGCTCTGCGATTCCGCGGGGTTTCTCGGCTGCCGGGTTTATTTTCCGATTTCCTCCGGCGGAAGGAGAAGTGAGCAGGTTCTCCATCAGCTTCCGGCGAGAACTACTCCTCCTCCTCCCTCAGGACTCTATTTAAAATCTGCGTTTAAAAATACTAAATCGTCAATATAGCAGGGTAACTTCAGGGCTTGGCATTGTATCAGTATTTTTACTTATTTTTACTTTGCAATTTGTGAAATACACCGTGACAGTTCCCATGCCTGGGACCCTTGTTTCCCAAGAGCTTGTTAACCCTCTTAATCCAAATTTGTTTCTCATAAACAAAAGCTGTGTCAAATCAATTCATTGAGGCTTGACGTGTTTATGCACTGAGGAAGCGGTTGTCATTAGGACGATAATAGTCGTAATAATAATAATAATATTGCTCATAATAAATAATATGAAGATGATGATGGTGATACTATTTTTATGAGTTGATTAGTAGTGTCAGATCTGGATCCTGTAGCCCTGGAGGAAAATTATACTCTGCCCTTATGCGACTCATAACGTGATGATGTGAAGCATCGTATAAATCTATAATTAACATACAAAAAGAACTACAAGGTGTAAAATTGCTGCAGTGTGGAAACCAAAATGAGGAAAGGCAGGCACACACAGAGATGTGCCCACCCGAGTTATGTAAGCCCACCTGCTGGTTCCCCTAATGAGTCTCAATTAAGGCTTGCCTGTAAATGAAAGTTTCCACCCGCGGCCCAGCTTCGTTTTTTTTTTTTTTTTCTTTTTAAGCTGGTCTTGTTGGAAGACTCGCTCTCTGCCATGAAGCACTGAAGGAGCCTGCAGTCTGGCAAACAGGCCAGAGAAAAGAGCCCATTTGTTTGGGTAATTATTCGTCCGCAGACGTCACTGTACAGCATTTATAAAAAAAAAAAAAAAAAAGCTCAAACACCTGCAGTGTGATAAGTGTGTTAAAATCCACTTGAAATAAGCTGAGAATGTGGGCTCACAGAAGAGAGGGTTTTAATGCGTTCCTGGAATAGTTTTTTTTTTTTATAGATAACAGTGCCCCCCCCCCCCACAGAGCCACTGCCGAGCACCCCCCGAAAGCAGCAAACCTGGGGGAAACACTTGGTCCCTAGAATAGTATAGAAATGACACACGCCGTTTTATTGGCTACATTTAACGTGAATCAAAATCAATGTGTCAAAGACACGTGGAACTTCAAAATATGCAGGAATCAGACTCAGTCTTGCTGTTTATATATTCTTTAATCAAATCATTCATGTCAAGAAAAGTACGTTTTTTTTTTCAAACCAATGAAATTCATTTTAATCATTTGGCTATTACGTTTTGATTTGAGCGAAACTCTTGTTGTTGAATTTCCCCCGTCTCGAAAAAAAAAAAAAAAATGGCAATCAAATGAAGGGATAATATTTGGGTTGAGGTGTGTTGTAAACACAAAGAAAAATGTGAAAACAAGAGGCCCTTACAAAACAGAGAAATCCTGAGGGGGAGGGGGGGGAGGGGATGTCTGTCTGCCGTTTGCTGCTGACGGAGGCAGCAGGCAGCGTGTCACCGCGTACGGAAAAAGAAATCACAGCGCCGCAATCTGCCACTTGTCAGCCACTGATCTCAGCGCGCACCCGTTTTTTTTTTCGGGTCCGCGATAAGGATGAAACATTGCTCCGACTTGAAACGCCGTCTTTATTACATCAGCAGTGCATCTGCAGCTCCGACACACAACACGCCGACGGCTGGAAAGTCCGAAAAGGGAGGGAAAAAAAATAAATCTCCCAGGCCCCTAATTGTCGGGCCAGTTGTGTTGCACTACGCGACGGAAACGCACCATGGCCTTCGAGCAACTGCTGGTGTTTACGGTTCACACACACACACACAGTTGCAGGTCTCTAAACCTGGCGGAGTTCATTTGAGGAGGCAAACATTGGATGACCCTTCGTGACCTTATATCGCGTTTCCTTCGCCTTAATTCATTTTTACCTAAAATTCTGATGAGGGCCAGCCGCGACTAGTCCGACTGGCACTGGCACAGCTGTGCCCAACTGGAGCAGCAGGGCTGCAGCCAGGGCTTCCACATGACGTTGCCCCGGGACAGCTGGCTCTCCACCGGCGTCACCGACCTCCGGTGCCTCTCCGCCGCCGCCTCCATCGCAGCCAGGACGGCGCGGAAGGCCGGCTCGGTGTCGGGCGTCAGCGGCGCGCTCTCCGACGGGTCCCGCGAGAGCTCGAAAAGCAGCGGGGGGTCGTGGCGGGTCACGTACTGCGGCGCGCAGAAGCAGATGACCATGTCGTGACACGCCGTCCCGTTGGCCGGGTAGAAGTTCGGCGTGAAGTAAATGGCCTTCCACACCGAGGTACCTGGGAAAAACAATTATTCCAAAGAACTCAATGGGACTTATGGTATTTAAGGCAGATCCTTCATTTTGGGGCCTTTTCTCATGTCGCTCGGCACACTTTTCACTCCGTCCTCCTTCCCACGACATAGTTCCAAAGATTTCCCATCATACCCGGAGGCAGGTGCGGAATAGAAATATGACTTTGCTGTAAATGCACTTGCTGCAAATGATGCTGCCACCCTAAGTGGTTAAGTGGGGACCAAAAACATTGCCAGGCTATTTTTTTTTTTTACTAATATTATAATATTTTTAAATCACTTTTGGGCAATATGGCCTTGATTCTGTCGTTTTTGCAAATAAACCGCAAACAAAAATATATTTCCACGTGCAGATTGGACTCACTGTTGTGGGGGTGCCACCGGACTGCATTGAGGTAGATGTTGCAGTAGTGGAAGAGAAACTCGTGGTTGGACCTCTTCGCTTTCCCCTGTAACAAGTCCGTGAGGTCCCGGCCGTCGATCTCCCTGCGGAGATACACAGTCCCGCGCAGTCAGCAGTGAGATCGCACGAGGCCACATTAATTTTAGAGTTATGTAAATGGATTCTCGTCGCTGACGTGTTGCCACATCACGTCTCGTCCCCCGTTGTGGCCAGGACGCCACCAAAAAAAACTAAACAAAAAAAAAAACAACTGCAGGGAGTGGCAGCGGAGCGGTGCGTGCGCCTGTCCCGCTGCGGCATGTATTTAAAAACGCTGTCACTCCTGCCGCGGCAACACGAGTACACACAAAAAATAGTCCACGGGCTCGCTGCTGCACGACTTTTGTGGCGTCGGTACACAACCTGCAACATTCCTGGGAGTCAAAGAGGCTGACCCCATGCTCCTTGGTTCCCTTGTTCATTGGTCGGCATGGCTCGGAAATCTCACTAGCCCTCAATCACTTTTCAGCGCGACCCAGATTTCAGGCCGCACTTTTGTCATTTGAGGACCCACCTGTCCTCTGGGACCGAGGCTCCGCTCAGGTGGGCCACCGTAGGGAACAGGTCCATGTTGCTGGTGGGCTCGTCCACCTGGGAGCCGGGGGGGATCTTTCCCGGCCAGCTCAGTATTCCCGGGACCCGGATCCCTCCCTCCCAATTGGTGCCTTTACCTGCTGCTCAGGCAGACAAATGGTATTAAAAAAAAATATTTTGCAGTGAGCATGCGGTGTGGAAACATCCAAGTAAAAAAAAACAACACACAACTGAGTATGTGGTGCTTTACCTTTATATATCCCATTGGACCCGTGGGGGACTTCCTCCAGGTGAGCCCCCTGGTCTGAAGTCAGGTACACCAAAGTCCTTTCTCTCAGTTTGAGTATGTCCAGCGTCTCCACGATGTGACCTGAGATGCCACACACACACAACAGACACGGACATGTTGTTTGTGTACTCGGAGTTTGAAGAAGTGATTTGTCATTTTCTGGCGTGTGGAGTTCCTTTCAAAAGGACACACAACCCCATTATTATATTTCAAATATACACATACATGGCATTACATATGCACAAAAATAGACACACACACACACTATATCCACACTCAAGTGTGTTGTAGTGGAAGTGCGTAACTATACACTACCTACACACCGTATATAGTGCACAAAAACCGCTTTGGCTGCTTTTAAGAGTGTGCAGCGCTTGTAAACATGCGTCACAAAGGATCTGCGAAATTTGATCAGAATTTCATTTTTATTTTAAGCATCCTTGTCGCAGCTCAAATGCTCCTTGGCCAATAACCAGAGCCAGGAGGAGAGGGCGGAAGCACTCAGCAAGCAATTACTGCCCTCCTCCTTTGTGCCGACACAATACTCCTCAAGCTAAAAATAATTGGAGTAATTACACGTTCATTAGGAAAAACAGACCCCTGCATTCGGCCCATTGTGGGGTGTTACGCCGCCGAGTCCGTCCTCGTGACTAAACAGCAATTAGAGCCTCGAGGAAAGGGCCTGCTTCAACAAAACCTTTATGTAAATGAAGGACTGTCTGATGTAATAGACGTGAGCCCAATATCTATCTAATAAAAAATAAAAAATAAAAAAAAGGAGAAAAAGACATTCTCAATTCCCCGCACTCTGGGGCTTTCGTTGCTGTAGTCGCTCTTCTGGTGGAATACTAGGAGTTGTAAATATTTAAATGGCTCCGCCGCAAAACGGTGATAAAAAATGTAGCCTGTTGACTTTGGACTTAAATTGTACCTGCTTGTTAGAAGTGCGACGGCAGAACAAATACACGCAACCCATGAAATATTTTACCATACCTGTTTTTTTCCTATTTTTAATGTGAACTCTGAAACGTTTTTTTTTCTTCATATACAGTCAGAAGTGTAGGGCTGCAAATTGATAACTGCCAATCAAGATTTTGATTCGACTTCTGTTGTATTTTTCCTTTATTTGTCACTCGTTTGAGAACGTAGAAAAATAGAGCCCAATAAAAAATATTTTAATAATATTTTGGGGGATTAGGCACACACCTACGAGGCAGAGCTGCAGATAGAATCAACTGTCACTGGCACATTTCAGCCCTGAAGGCACAACAGCTTCTGGATGTCACCAGCACTTACTTTCCCACAGAAAAAAAAAAAATTTGGAGGCGAATTTTCAGCCCCCCCCCCCACACACACACACTCTGGGTGCAAGATTAGGTGTAAATGTGTAAATGCAGTTTTCCTCCTCACAATCATGGCCGAATGTGGGAGTCAATTAAAAAAGAGGCCCAGCTAATCTCCACAAATTCTCACTTAAAAAAAAACAAAAAAAATAAACAAGAGTGGGAATCCATCATGTGCATGCATGTTCACTTCCTGTAACAAGTCTCGGGGGAGCTGTCATTAATTATTCCATTGAAGGGATGGTAAAGCTTAAATAGAAGGGCCTACACTCTCAGACTGTGCCCGAGTCAGCACTTTAGTTCAGCACTCTCCAAGATAATGCCCTGCAGTATGACACACAGGTGTATATACACACACGCACATACGACACAGCACTATTTTATGCATGCATGTAAAATTTAAAACAAGATTTTCTTTTAAAAAGGCCAATAACCTTAGAGAAAGGCTGCTGCGGACCCAGACTATTTATCCGCTGTAGCCCCAAAAAAACAGCAGCTGGCAGGTCCATTTATCACAATAAAAAACACAATCCATTTTGTCACTAGCCCCTTTTGGTGTGTTGCCAAACAGAGACTTTGGCCTCTATAAACTCATGGTCTAAAGCACGAGGGCGTTTGGTCCGCGTCCGAATACGTATCCACAGGATAAACTGTGGAAATGAAGGTCAAGGCCCCGGGTGCATGGTTCAGAGGGGGCTGTAACTTTGTCTCTTCATTAATCATTGGGCGGCGTGTTGTGTAAAGTCTGATATACCGTGTTCACCAGTGCTTAGAGCTGTGGTGTCATCCAAATTCAGATATCCCTGAGTCACACTGACACAAAAAAAACTATTTATCTTGAATTACAGTTTGAGCAACTAATAAATACAGCAGCAAATGGGGATAATTCATTCATAATTAAACTTTTATTTTTAAATGGCATTTTCCCCATTAATAAGAGAAATGAGAGCTATTATTGAAATAAATGCAGGCCGCGCCGACCTACCGACACTCCAGTCCACCTCGTGGATGGCGTCCCCGTAGATGCCGTGCTGGCTCGAGCCTCTAAAAGCGGCGGAGGCAAACATGGCCGTGTGCACTTGGACGAAGGAGAAGAAGAGCAGGAAAGGCTTGGCCGAGTTCCTGCGGGGAAACAGGAAGTTGTGGAAGCAGGAAACCTTCAAAAACATCATCAGCGTTTTTCTTTTTGTGGACCTGTACCTCTCTATGAAGTCCACGGCCTCGCCGGTCATCCTCTGCGTCAGGTTCTCCGACCTGAACGGCTGCTCCACCACCCGGTGGTCCCTCATGAGCACGCAGTTCAGGTACGGCGCGAGCGCCACGAACCCCGCCAGGGCGCCCGCCGCCAGGAGCAGCAGAGCCAGCAGGCCCAGGATCTGCCCCCTGCGGATGGCGATGACGCCGAGGAGGTGTAGCAAGGCCACGGTAACCGCGCCGACGGCCAGCGTCCCGTAAGGGAGAAACTTTTGGAAGGCGAACACGGTGCCGTGGCCCGGCTGGCAATCCCGCAGGTTGGTCAGGGGGATGCCGAAGAAATAGTCGAATCCGTGGACGCTGGGGTGGTGGCAGTGATCGTCACTGCGCTCGCAGTTGAGTCCCAGGTGCCACTTTCCTGCGGTCAACGAAAAAAAAAAAAGTTGTTATAGTGGTTAAGAACATATACACAGGTATACAGCTCACCTATGAGAGCCGTCTCGTAGCCTTGGTCTTTCGCCAGCTTGGCCAACGTGATCTCTTGGGCGGGAAGACCTCCGCTGCCTGCGTTGAATAAGAAGACACCAGGGGGTCTGTCGCCGACTATGCCTGTTAAAGAGAAAAAAAACGTTTAAACCACACGACACGACATTCGGACCTTAAAAATGATTCCGTGATTAAAATGAATGCAGGAAGTGGAGTAAAGATCTGTTCAGCAGGTTTATTTACCGTAGACGTGGCCTGGGTGTCGGTCGGTAAAAGTGTGTGTGTGTGTGTGTGTGTGTGTGTGTCTTTGAACTGGCCTGAACGTATCGGATACCGCCCAGTGAGGAACGCTGCCCTGCTTGGAGTGCACAGGTTTGCTGCGGCAACGTGGTGACTGAGCTTCACGCCTTCCTGTGCCAGCCGGTCAATACTGGGAGTCCTCCAAAAAAAAAAAAAAACTCACTCAGATGTAGGGGTTTTTGAGAGTGCCTTGGAGTTCCAATATAAGAGCAACTCATTCAGAATGGAGGGCAAAGGTCCAACAGAAACAATCACTTTATTTAAATAAAAATAATAACAAATGACAACAAAAAAAGCGGTGTAGCTGTGTGTTTAGTTTGAAACTAGTGGCAGCACAATACCCAGGCTTCAAGATAGGATTTGGAGATTTTGAGAAAAATGGAATTATTGTTTTTCAGGTGAAAATGTGAGTTTTTGCAAGTTCATTTTGCCGGGTTTCTGTGTTCTGATTGTCCTTATCCATCACCATACTTGTATCACAATAGGCCAAATGTGATATATATCCTCGCTTGGTCTCCTTTCCCCCCCCCCTGTATACTTTGTAATGATCTCGTCTCCCTGTTTTATTTTGTAGTCTCTCTTCGGCTTTGCTTCCCTTTTCCTGCTTGTCCTCGTTAGTCTCACCTGTGTCTCGCTCCCCAGCGTATTTGGTCCCCGCCGTGTCTCATTGTCTGGTGTCTGCTCGTCTGTGAAAGAATGTGATCCCTGCTATGATCAGCTGTGTAGCTCTGTCTTGGTTCCCAGTGGGGATTTATTTATGGGTGTCTCTGTTCCTGCTTGTTTTCCCCCTTCACCTATTGATGAAAGACACTTTCTTGTCTCTACTTTTTTTGTGATGCCATTTTGTTATTGTCTATTCTATTCTTTTTTTTTACTAATATTTAATAACTACCCTATTTTATTATTATTCTCTACGCCACACCTTATTATTATTTTCTATTATGGTTTTTAGATGTTTTGTAGGTGTTGAGAGGCTAAAAGCATAGTCGATAAAAAAATTCCAAAAAAACAAGTTGGAGAAAAAGAAAACATTTGTGTGAACGCTCCATGCGAATCAATGTATGAAATGAATCAAGTGATAACACCAGCAGCTAAATACCTCACTGTTCTGTTGCCATAGCAGCCCAGGTCTCCGATTCCAAGGTCGTCCACCATCATCAGGACAAAATTGGGCTTGGAGCTTTCCTGAGGAGAGGCGCATCTCGCCACCGAGAGCATCAGCATCGTCAGACACGTGGACTTCATGTTGTCCGAGCGGAGGGACTGCAGGAGGAGTCACGCCGAATGCTAAAGGTACACGCACACACTTTTTTTTGTTATTATTATTTGAACGTTTAGTGTACGTTAAGTGTACGTTTAAAAGGGATGCAACTACAATGTGATCGCCCATTTATGTGTGTGTGTGTGAGTGTTTGTCGGTGTGTGTAAATCACAGGTCTGGAAAACCTGTGTCACTAAATGCACTCTGCACCCTGCCTCGTTATACATTAGACATCCAACCAGTATGTACAGCAGTAAAAATTTGCATATTAAATGTGATTATATATATATTTTTTTAAAGGGACCTCCCTGCAATTTAAACACGAAACAATTTTGCACTTCCTACCACATTGTGCTTCTTTTCTTTTTTTTTTACATAACTCATAAAAATATAGGTATGGTATGGACAACTTCTTTACTGACTTTGAGTGCAATCAGAGACCGTTGGACTTTGTTGGTTCGTTAATATGTGGACAACAGTGTTTTCCCATTTGATCTAACAGGTATTTCCAGTTCAGTTATATATATGTGTTAGGAATCGACTTTTATGCATGAACTGGGAGTATCGAGCGATTGTACAGCAAGTAAACGACTTCACGGAACATACCCCGGGCTATTCTCGCCCTTAACCTGCGCTCCTCTGTCAGCGCGCGCCGGGGGGACAGTTTCCCCGCTTCCCTGTTGAGATCCCAACGTGCGTGCAACCCGTCCAACGATCGACCGCGCGCGGTGTTAACCCATCATGCGCGCACCGGGCTCTGCTGGGTCGGACTGCGTTGTAGGCATGCGCAAATGGACACTTGAACGCCGCACTGGGACGTGCGCACGCACACACGGCGTGTTCGTCCTGCACGCTGTGCAGCTAAGGCAGCGCGGAAGTGTTGCGCAACGCCAATGTTTGTAGTTATGGGCTGGCTCCAAATAAGACAGTTGTGTGTGTGCGCGTGTGTGTTTGTGTGTGTGTGTGCAGTAGTTATTTGGCGTCTGGCCATTTTTTCTTTGCCACTCCTAAAAACTGTGGTTATTTAGCAACTTGTTTTTACAAGGCACGTAATGTGTTAAACTTTAAGCTAAGGCTTTGTTTTTTTTTGTTTTTTGCCATGCCACTTCGCATGGAATTAACAACGGATTCAAATCAAATAAAAGATAAAAAAGGAAAATACGTATTATTTATTTAAGTTAAAACATTTTTTTTAAGGAACAGGTATAAATAGATCAATTAGTGGTAGTGATTCAGAAGAGTTGATTAAACCAATCCAATACATACTTAACTGCTCAATATTAAATGAACAGAAACAATTTGCATTAGCTTCCTCAGCATCCTTGGCCTCTTGCTGTAGGAGCTTTTGTACAAAGTCTATTATTTTCGATCCAAAATACACACACACGCACACACTTATACAACCAAATAGAGTTTCAATTTCTTTTTCTAATGTAGCAAAACAGTCCAAAGAACTCCCGCCTGATAAAAGATCATCCTAAACACGGCACTAGAATAGTGTTTTCACCCCCAGAAAGTTCTAATGACACTCCTCCCGCGGGGATATTGGGTGGACCTGTCACGTAACAACCCGAATAATAAAGCCTGCACTTTTATTATTAGCCCTACTTTGTTGTTTCCTCGCCTAAAGCGCCGTCCCCGGAGTGCAATTCCTCCTCCTCCTCGCTGCCGCTCCAGTCAGCATTTTATTTCCCACGGAGCTTCTGCCGTCGGGATTCTCCACGATTGGCCCTCTCGCCCACTCGCTTTCCTGGCACGTCAGCACAAACTTTTCCCGCTCATGATTATGTATGGCCCGCGGGGAGGGAGGGAGGAGGCCGAACCACAGCCTTCGCTTGGGAGGATGGAGCTTTTTGTGTTGGGAAGGACGGACGGAGATGGGTTTTGCCCCCCTGTTTGGAATGAGTTACATCGTGCTCCCTGTATATGATGTTGACCTGATGTCTGTCTCTCCCTTGCTGAGATCTTTGCCCTACTTCCTGTCTGAGGGGTCTTATCTACCATTAGCTGATAATGACGAGAGATATTCCCTCTGATCTGGGTTTGACTGTTTACCTGCTCCTAATGCCTATAGGCGGAAATTGGAAATCTTTAATACATTAAAAAAGTCATTTTAATGTAATTAAAGTCATTTATTTCAGTGAATGGTTTCCACACGTAGCTGTGCGGATCTATAATAATATCTCAGAACAGTGGGATATGTTAATTCTTATGTAAAACAGATATATACATTTAATTAAATACTGCACAACATTGTTCCGTCATAGTTTCTCTAGTTGTAGTCAGTTTCTGGCTAAAAACATGCGTTCATTTTTCAAATCTCACATATATTGTCAAAAAAACATTTGCGTATTGATGCGATACAATTGCATGGCATATCTGTATCCATAAAAAAAAAAAAAATCATCACTGGGCAGAGTCCTTGGTGTGATGGAGGGTCTTGGCAGTCCACGACAGATGCGTGTGTTGTTATTTCGGATATGATTTATCATTTGAGCGGCGAAGCCCTGCGCTACGGTGTGAAAGCAGATTATTTAACAGTTCGTAAAACCTGCCTCACTAAGCCCCCAGGAGCTGCTGACTCGCCCAAAATGGTTTCATTAGTCTGAGTTTTTGGTGGGTGGGTGGGGGGCTTTAATGTCTCATGTTGTTGGAGCAGCTTTTCAGAGGCTTTTCCCCCCCACCCAACACTGAACACGGCACACTGCGTAATCTAGCAAGTGCGAAAAGTTAAATTTGTTTTAATATTTTGCTAACCATCATTCTGGTTCAAATAAACCAAATGATTTGGACGCCTATTGCATCATATTTAGTCTATTTTTCATATTTAGAATAAACATTGTCACCTTCACAGGGTTGTCTTCAGAAAAGCGGCTTAAGCCCTAACTGTGACACTGATTTATTTTTATTTTTTTCATAAATACATTAGTATAGAATAAAACACATGAATCAGGCACACATATTTCACTTTTTTTTTTTTTTACAGGCCCAGTTCATTTTTCTGATCACTGCAGTTTTTAGAAAAACTTCACAACCAGCAGAGGGACATCATTCATTTCTTGGGGAGTATTTTCAGAGGACGATTAGAGACGGGCAGCAGGAAAATGACACTCAGGGGTTCATGTTCATGTGTTTGAATAGTGTTTGGACGTGTTTTGGAGCTCTGTGGTGCAGAGGCAATATCCGACTTTGACAGGCACCCGCACCCCCACACACACACACGCACGCTCATAAAAACCACACATATCACATATCACATCAAGAGCTGTTTGCGTTGAGTACGAGAAGTCGATGTAATGCCGTGACATTACCACAAGAAGAGTAAAACATTGTTTTTGGTTAACGAATGTCCTTATGGACAGTTGCTGGAATCCAATTCCATAATAATATATGCACATGAGATGGGATTTAAATATTGCCCCTCGATATAAGATTGTTTCTGTGGAACAGCGAGGATGCATGTACGGAACATACTCCCATCCCACAGTCATTACCCAAACCATCATTTCAGATATCAGACTAATTATTCAGGGTGACAGAGGAAAAAAGATGATGGAGGGGAACGTGATCTCAGTCCCTGCCACTTTGAGGTGTGAGCGCCGTGTTTCTGTGTGTTTATGGTTGATTACAGCTCGCGCGTGCTGACAAACGCCTGAAGGCTTTTTTTTTTTTGTTATGGGCAGATTGAGGAGAGGCCCGAACCCCCCCCCCCCCGGGTCCACCTGCTACACTCCCATAGAAGACTACGCAAGGTCACACAGATAAAGTGAAGTCTACTCAAAGATCAAATTGTTCGCGTAGAAACCACGGCAGGAGAGAAATCAGAGTGAAATTGAAAAGCAGAGCACAGAGTGGCAGTGGAGGGGGGAAAGAACAAAAGAGACGAGAAACGGGCTGGGTGTGAGAGAGGAGAGGCGAGAGAGAGGTGACGACTCGCTGAAAGGCCATTAGGACGGATCACATCAACGCGTACCTGTCATATCTCAGCGGACCGGCGCATTACTCACCTCCGCTCGCAAAATCATTCACGGCGAGGCCCCGTGAAGCTAATTAGAGATTAGTTACTGACTGACGACAAAGACACGTGCCGTCCTACACTTTCCTAAATCCGCAAGGAGCAACCAGATCCCCTAACATGACGGAGGCAGAAAGGCATCGATCAGGAGCTCGTCAACTCCTCCAATCTCCCAGAGCCCACTGTAGGCTCCTCGGGAAAAAACGGTGAAACAAACTATTTAAGGAAGGGGGAAAAATTGGATATCCTTCAGGAGTGATTGCGATTCTTGAAACGGAGGCTGGGGCCTGAGAGGGGAAAAAAAAAAGAAAAAAAAAAGAGCAGTGTTCCATTTCACATCCAGGGTCGAGGCGAAACTCAATCGCTTTCTTGTGACGGGACAAGTTTACCTGAAAGGAAAAGGGGCTAAAAGTTTTCAGGTTTCGGAGTAATTGGACAACTTCGCGTACGACAACAACACTGCAGTGGCACGGCGGTGAACCTTCACTTCCATTTGGACATGGTGGCAAAAACAAAAAAAAAACAGAAAACCAATACACAGGTTTGTTTGTGAGCCTGAGTGTGAATGAGATTGGCTCCTTTGAACTGCCACTCAAATTGCGCTTTAGCTCTGCCATGTCAAATTCTTCCTATAGATGTATGCAGAGGGAAAGCGGTTCAACTTTTTTAATGAAAGGGGAAAACAAAATACGGAAAAAACGATATGTTGAGGTTGGACTGTTTTTATTTCGCTTCATTTTTCCGGTTGATTTGGGCTTTTTTTTTTTTTTTAAATCACATTAAGATGAACTCATAAATTATTTGTAGAAATAGCCTGTGAGGAAACTAGAAAAAAATAAAATTGCCATTAAAACAAAAATAGGACAAAATGCAGCTTTTTCTCAAGCCAGTTGGCCAGTGGTTGGAGAAGTAAATAAGAGATAACTTTTTTTTTAATAAAGAAATAAAAAAAAGTGAATAAATTCCTGACGGGACGCAACGCTGTACTGACATGATTCGCGACGGCATCATCCCAACAGATGGAAAAACTGGAGCGATAGTTTGACCATGTCTGTGAGGTGCAATTAAAAAAATAAAAATAAATGGAGAACTGAGGACGAAAAAAAATCGAATAAAAAAAGTGTCTTTGGGAGGCAGGGAGCGTCCCTTTCTCTCACCGATCAACTTACAAACATCAAATAGGACGAGTCATGAATTATTGCCACTCGCCCGAAACCTTGAAGCCGATTACAAGGCCGTATCCTCACACGGCGGGGTTTTTTTTTCTTCTTCCAGGCTGATTAAATATTAATCCGGTGCTCCAAAAATAAAGCTTGAAAATCCATCTCTGAATTGGGAGAGAGGAAAAAAAAAAAAGAGGCAGTGGGGCTTTGGTATCGTTATTAGCCCCCGAAACCCATTTTCCTCATCTTTCCCCTTTTTGGTTCCAGGCCCAGATGATGTTACATTCCACAACAGCGCCAGCTCCGGGGCTCTCCTTGCGCATCCGATCAATAACTCAACTCCCGAGAGAGGCAGGTTTCGCGCGAGCCGCCTCTGTTCTTCACGTCACGCCTGTTTTTGTGTTTTTTTTTCTCAAGTACCACACGCTCTATTTGTGGCATTTTGAAAAGGTTCATATTTTATTTCGTAGAAAAAGATTTTTTTACTTTCAGAAGTTCTGTTCGACATAACTAAATTCTGCGTAGATCGCTTTGTCATGTCGTTTTTTTTTTTTTTTTCCCCCAAAAAATAAATTGCGTTTAAAAAACACCAAGTTTGACACGCACATAAATCCCGGAACAAAAGTGTGTCCTCGATAGTGATGTATAAAGCAGTACTCCAGCAAGTGTTTGGTAGTACGAGATGAAAACTTGGCCTCCAGGGGCTCTTTTAACACTCGGTCTTGGTAATGAACAGTTTTCATCCATTGTTGTTTAAAGACACATTTTCAAACCATCCTGACCTCCGCATCACCTTTACTTAAAAGAAGGATAAAAAAAAATCAATCAGCGCTTACTTTTTGTGAAGTTATTTTTCTTTGTTCGTCGTACTTGTTTGATCGCCCCTGTGGCGGGAGAGATGCGTCGTAGCTCCGCTGGCAGGCTTATTGATGAATTGATGTGTCGCAATATGTCAAATCAATAGTAACCAAAGGTAAATATTCTCCCGTTTCCTCTGAGGACCGTTGTGTGTGTGTGTGTGTGTGTGTGTGCGTGTGCGTGTGCGTGTTCACGTTCACTATTGTTACGGCATCCCGACCGCCGTTGTTTACAATAATGTGTGTGAGCGAGGGACGCCCCTCCGCCGGGCGTCTGATTCCCGCGAAATCCAATAGTCATTTCAGGGATGAGAGGTTCGGGGCTCCTCCAAATCTCGCCGCCTTTGCCATTCTGCAGATTACCTCGCTACAGGTGAAATTTCAGGCCTACCGCGCCTGGGCATTATTTGCTTTCTGTCGGCACGCCGGCCCGATCTTATTTTAAAATAAACCAGGAGGAGTGAGACGTGTGTTTTGCTGTGCGGTCGCCCGCTTGCCGCAGCCTTCCTCGAGGCGTGCATGATTTTCACTTTTCCCATCGCACATGAAACAGGCTCCACAACCTTTTCCGCGCTTGTACGCTGCAGGGCGGGCAGGTCTCCATGGAGACGGATGCCATGTCCCCGCTAATTCGAACAGCGTATAAACTGATTACAAACAGGAGGCCGCCAGGTCGTTCCGTGTTTTTCGAATTCCAATGCTGGATTGGAGCGCGGCGCCGTATTCCCCCCTCGGAGTGTGTAAAGAATGATCAATGGGGCGGAGAGGCGCCCACAGGACGGACATTAGCCATTCCGGCGTTGTTGTTTTTTTTAGCCCCCCCCCCCCCCCGGTCAAAGTGGGATGTTCTCCTGGCAATTCCATTGATCACAGTCGGCCTCGGAAATGCTGTCATTATCCACCACGAGGGGCCGAGAACATAAAGAGCACATAGTCACGTGGCGCACCTTTTCCTCGCAGTTTCACAAGCAAATAATATTATGCAAAACATTTATATTTACACAAAACGACCTGGAATTAAAGGAGGTTTATGCTTTGGCGGCTTCGTTTATGCACACTTCATTAAGAAGCTGATTAGTTCTAGGTGAAAAATGACCAGGGCATCGTTGAAGAAATGAGCTGCGGAGGAAAAGGCGCAAGTGTGAGCTTTTTTCGCGAGATGCGTGGGGGACGTAGGCACGTCCGATGGGTCTGCGGGGACGAGTGGAGGATCATGGGAGAGGCGAGCTGGGGACAGGGACGCAGGGGTGTATTGCGACGACCCTTTCCGCGGCGCGCTGAGCGGAATGCAGATGGCCTTTCTCTCCCTTATTTCTATTCCCCGTGTGGTTCTGACCTGAAAAGGTCAGATCACCATTCTGTAAAAGTCAAGCTGCCGCCTTTTTTTTTTTTTTTTTTTTTTCGTTTAAAAGAGAAAAATGACATTTGGCTCCATCGGATTTTAGTTTTACTCGGGAAGTTGATATATTACCGAGACAATTTGTGTGCGTGCGCCTGTCAGTGAGGCCGATGAGGACGTAAAGCGCAGTCTGACCTGATATTCCTCGTTATGGGCACACACCGCACATTTTGCCATATATTCTCGAATTAGCCACTGCCTGACTCTGTTTAAACGTGGTAATAAAAATGTCAAGGCGGTGTGGCTTTGGTTTCCAGCTCAATTCCGTGTCAGTCTGGGGAACGTCCTCAGAGCCGCGAGAGCTGTACGGTTCAATAAGAGCTGGAGACCCTCCGGGACCACGTCTTCGTCGTTGAAAATAAAAACGGTTGACAACTGGAGTAAGAGATGAACTTCAAAGAACGTTGCAACAGGGCTTTAAGGGGCTTTTCTTGCCAAAAAAAGAAAAAAACAGCATCACCGTATACATTATTTCATATATATATATATATATATATACTGTATATACACAGCATAATTGCTGTTTACCTAAACTGGTTTTAGTTGTGCGGCCAATCAATGTACTTGTATGTACTTGATGTGGAAGTGTCTGCCGGGGGGGAAAATAATAATAATAATAATAAAAGCCTCATATGTTGGCAGCAGATTATTATCAGAGAGATTTAAGGTATAAATCAAGAAGAAAACTTATTTAGTCGCCGTAAAAATTTTATTCATTTTTTCTCCAGCGAATTGGTCCGTGCACATTTTCTCTTTTGGGGAGAATTTCATAAAAAAGGAAAATAATTGTCGCTGATTCCCGAAAGATCCCAGATTGGGATTCTATCAAGTCTTCCTTGCACTGGGCGATGCTGAGGAAAATCTAATTCTAGGACACAACGAAAGACAGCCAGACTTCTTTAATCTGGAGATGTCTTTTGGTGCAGACTTGTGTTGACTTGTTTTTTTCTTTTTTTTTTTTACATTGCTGCAGGCCATTGTATTCACACCTATTCCGAGAATGGCTGCGACTTCATCCTATAGCATAGTGCTGTGTCGTAGATTTGTCTGCTTGAGGGGGCGTTTGTGTGTGTGGGTGGGTGTGTGTGTGTCTGTGTCTGTGTGCAGGTTTGAGTGTGAGTTTCTGAGAGGTCATGCAGCACACAGTGTGTGTATGTGTGTGGGGGCATGCTGAATTACATCTGATGCGTAGGTGTTTCCTCCAAGACAGCAAGCGCTTCATCTTGGGAGGCTGGTGTGCGCGTGCGCGCGCGTGTAGTACTGCCTGCTGTCATGTGGGGGAGCAGTTGCTCTGCCGCCTCTGCGCGGTGTCTCTTCTTGTTATTCATCCGTCCTAACACGATCCAAAGCAGCCTTGGTTTGAGATAGATGTGCCTCCGTCCCGTCCCGGACCACTGTGCGTAACACACCACTTGCCTCAGAGAGGTTAGCGATTACACAATCTATGCGGTAGAGTAGGAGCCAGATTTAGCCGTGCGACATAAACCGCCCCGTATCGGCCCCTGTTGCCATGGCGATCCCTCGGCATCTCTGGCCGGAAGAACCCAGCGCGCGGCTTTTTTTCCAAGGTGGATTTGCAAACAACGAAAGTGTGTGCGTGCGCCTGTGTCATAAGGCTGTTTGGGCCACAGGAGGGTTTGGGGTTGGGCTGCGTCCTGCTCTTTCATCCACCCAAAAAAAAAAAGAGGTCATCTTCCCTTTTTTGGGGGGGGGCTTCTTTTTTTCGGCCGTTTTCCTCCCCTGCTGAGATCGTGGGCGTTAGTTATCACCCAGGGATTATACGGCAACCCCATCCATTATTCATGACTCAGCAAAAGTAATAACCGGACCAAAAGTCCTCCCGGGTGCATAGCCACCAGTTTTCAGCCCTCTTAAGGTGTTTATGTTCCCAGAGGTTTCCGTCATGAGCGGTGAACCATGACTTACTGTAAAGTGTAAAGGTGCGGAAGCTGGGCGCGTACGGGGAAGAAATGTGTGAATTCAAGCCGCACAACTCACGGGCGACAGGGTGCCTATTTGTTGTGCACTGCGGTGTGAAACAAGCTTTTACACTTTTCAGGGAGTGATGGCCCTCAATTTTCAAATGTCCTCCCTGGGAATCTCGGGACGCCGGGGAAGGTCGGCGCCCACCCCCCCCCCCCCTCACTCGGATTTATTGGAACTGACTCATCATCATCATTGCTTAGTGCTACTTTGTAAAAAAAACAACAACTTTGCTCTGCCATGTGTCACAAACTCTAGTGCTGGACTAAAACGACGCGGATGGACCTTGAGTGGGGCCTGGAGAGTCCGGAGCTGGAAGACTAATGATAGCTCAACCTCTGCAGCTTTGATTTCCATTCCATTATTTTGTTTATGGGCCACGTGGAGGTCCAACACCAACCGGCTGCGTCTCTGAAGTGATGCGTGGCGGTTGCTAATGATGATGTCTTTTTCCTCGCTCAGCTCTTCTGTTGAAGACCGCGTTGACCTGGTCGGGGTCAAAAGTTCACCGTGGGTTCCCAGTTGCTCCCGTCCAGTGGCCTCCGCGCGGCACTTTTGAATGGCAGCGCCATTGCGCCGGGCACAGAGACCACCCAAACCAATGGGTGCTCAGTATCCTTACCATAGGTTTTTTTTTGGCTGTACGTCAGCAGGTTTGCCAATGCAACTTTATTTAGGAACACGCAGCGACACCTCCAAGTGAAACCACAACAATGAAACATCTTGACACGCAAATCCATCACTTGGACAGGGCCACAAGATTCCATAACAACCCAGAGCCCATTTCATTCCCAAACAAATGGGCAAGTTATTTGCCAGACGGAGCCCAGGGCCTTTCTGGCCCCTGGAGATCTGAGACACGGGATGGCGGTTGCTTTTGTTTTACTCGGTAATTCTGTCTTGCAGAAACGTTTCAAGTGGGAGCTGACCCTCAGCTCCACGGCGACAGTCGGGGAGTTGCTTATGGTCGAGGTTAAAAAGGAACCAGGGTTCTCTTTACTGCTCGGGTCAACAGTGTCATAGAAGTTGCGGGAGAACTTTTTTTTTTTTATTATCACACAGTTCTTCCATTTGGGGAGTTTCCGCCAGGATTGTTGAGCCCCTGATGTGAATTCAAGGATAAAGCTCCGGCCCCCCCAATTGGGTGCTGTGTGTGTGGAGGTTATCATCTCGAATCTCTCTCCCTTTGAAGTAAATCCTGGGAAAAATGGGAATTCTGTCGGCCCTGGTGAGGTGAGGTGGACGCTTTCACACACACACTTTCAAATGTAAAAAAAAAAAAATAATAATACAGGAAATGTCTCTGAGCAGGAGTTAAAGGGCCTGAATATACATGATTTGCCCTTTGACCTTATTCAATTAGGTGTGCATCGAGTTCATTCTCTGCACTGCCTGATTGGTCAACGAGGTCGCGGTCACGCGGCGTGTTGTTCGACCCGCGCGCGCGCTGTATAATTACACATTAACTTCCGCGGCCACAGTTTTCATCAGCCTCTCGGACCGTGATGATGCTCTGGAGTCTTTAATTGCGACACCTCGTGCGCTCATTAGCGGAGAGCTCTTGGCCCCGCCCCCCCCTCCCCCGGCCAAGATCTCGCTATGTGATCCGTATGTACGCCGTCGCACTATTGAGTTGGAGTAAAAATGTGACACCGTCATGCTAATTAGTGGAGCGAGCGAGCTCTTTAAGATATTATTGATGATTCGGTAATTGTTGCCGTGCTTTGATTTTGGGGGGAAAAAAAAACGCTGCAGAGGAAGTATCTTATTTTTTCGCTCCCCATCCAACACGGAGCAAATCCCACGCAGCGCTAATTGATGCGCTAATTTATGCAAACGAGGCGATAGGCCTCCCCTTTAATTGCCGCAATTTTTAACAGTCCATAAACTTCTACATTTGCCACGTTGGCATCCTCCGCCCGGTTGTTACACCGACACACGCCGTGGGGCACGCTGGCGCGTTCCCCCTTCGGGGCTCGTATCCCCGCGTGGCGCCGTGCAAATAGCAGACGTGGAGGCAAAAAAAGTGACAGTGAGGAATCGCAGGGCGGTGTGAAGGGGAAGGCCTGCGGGGCCTCTGAGGCACATATCAATAATGAGGGATGTTTGGGCTCGGTAGCGGTGGGTGAAGAGTGTCGGTGCCTCGCACAAAGCCTGGGGTTCCACGTGGGATGTCGGCGGCTTACCATCCACTATGTTCCTCTCTCCTCTTGGCATTTGAAAAAGAAAAAAAAAAACACCGCACAGACTGACAAGATGGAAAAATGCAGCGAGGAAGGATTTTCCTGGATTATAGACCTGCCTTTGGTAAAGTTATCTTATTTTCCACGTTGATCTGACTCTGATTGTATTTGTGGGTGTTGTTTACTTTTCATAGTGTGTGTGTGTGTGTGTGCGTGGCCGTCACTCGGCGTGCCAACTATTTCTGACTCACGCGTTGCATCAACGTGAACATTCGCACTTAGTGTGCGAGTGGGGGTGACCTTTGCAGAATGTGTTCCCATAATACACAGTGCGTACCCATCTGACCTTTATCACTCCTCATTAGCCACTGCTCATGTCCTCTTGTCATTAGTGCATTAACAACATCATGTTGTGATTGGCCAGTAACTTGTTCACATTATCTTTTGAGGCGGGAAAATCCACCCAGACATGTGGATTCATCATTTTTCCGCAGCCAAGAAAAAAGCTGGCAGTGGGGATGTTAGGACAAAAACAACAAGTAGACGTGTACTAAGCTGCCAATCTGGAATCTCATCAGTCTGAATTTCTCAAAAGTCTACTTTATTTATAATAACATCATTACATGTATTTATTTTGCGCTTTAAAGGGTACTTCAAATAATAAAGATAAAAACTGAAACTAAGAACAGTAAAAAAAAAAAAAGTACTTTATCGTGGCACTTCATATGAATTCTGTTATGTTGTCTCAAGAAAAAAACAAACAAACTCCTCCTTTTTCGTCATTCCACAGTTGTGTATGTAGCTCCAGTCAGCAAGATCAATAAGCAATTTGAAGTGCATGTGACTAATGCTTCTGCTTATAACAACACGTGTCTGTATCATCACATGAATGAATGGAAAAATGAGTCACATTATAATTATAGATCTGTACTACTTCATAACCGTTGAGTTCCGCAATCTCAGCTTTGCAAACCTTTTGATTCCCACCGAGGGTTTGGAATTCCGATATATAAAAAAAAAAAAACAAGCCACATAGGAACACACATAGTACATGTGTCGATTGGCTCAATGGTTAAGGGGTTCGTGATCTGCATTATTATTCTATCGGCTTCTAGGCCAGCTCTGGTCTCTGAGCACTTTATTAGGAATAGCGCGGTGTGGAAATGTAGGTTATTTCATATTTCCTGCTCAACGTGACTCTGGATTGGACTTTTTTTCCTTCCCAACCAGAAGACATCTCTTTTTTTTATTCACACAGAGGAGCAGACCAGACCTGAAACGTCAGGTCACGAAACCGCCATGGTTTTGTCGTGAATAGGACCAGGTGTTTCTGCAGGTTTTATACTGCTGAGGCCATCACACCTGTCTCCACAGTCTAAGAATAAAAACTGTGATTTCGTCAGAATACATTCAGGTGCTATACCGGCATGTTGGGACTCAAACACATCCTCAATTCCTCTCGGGGTGCATTCGCGCTGGAAATGTTAGCTGTCCACTTGTAAGATCACTTGGAAGGGACATCAGGGTTGAACATGAGCAAAAAAAAAAAAAAAAAACGTTTAAATGGAGAGCAAATGGGATTCCTTTGGTAGAAGTGACTCTTAAAAACATTCAACTCCTTGTCTCTCCAGGAAAACATCGGTTCCCCATCTGCAGGCAGATTCGTAAAGTGAAAAGCACAGATTCGCTTGCGGCTCCATTTTTCTTTTTTTTTTTCCTCCTCAGTTGACCCCCGGTGGGTCTACATCGCCCTCGTATATATATGTCGCCATTAATTCGATTTTGGCAATTGACCGGCATGCCTTGCCGTGACTTTTCCGGTATATTTGCAGAACCACTGCGAGACACAATGTGCGAGCGCCGCAATTAGCGCAGGGCCAAAAACATGGCCGCAAATCTTGACAGGAGACAGCAGTGTGGATAATAACAACTGGCAGATGCATCAGCAGATCACGGTGGACTGTAAATGATGTACAGTGAGCAGCGTTTGTGTTTGTTTCGACGCGATGTGTCACGGTTGATGACACAGAGTCACCTCCGTCACTCGCTGGGACTAATCAGTCTCTTCATGATATAATACGATACCGTCACGGCGGAAAACACGGCCAAATGGCATGTTTACGCCAAGGCATGAAGTGTGTAAATGTGATATTTCTGACCCTAGAAATAAATACATGTATATATATATATAAAAAAAAACATGTACATACACAAATGTTTATACAATTATAAAAAGTAAAATAAAATAAAAGCAGGTAAATAAAATAAAAGGTAATTGGCAACACAGGCAAAAAAAGACAATTGTCCCACATATATGTATATATAATATGTACCAATTGTGTCATATACCTTCATATCCCCTCTGTCCATCGCTATACAGTAATATAGGTTTTTAGTTTTCTGTTTATGAATCTAAAGTGGGAGTGGTCCGGGAATATTTTTACGTGGAGTGACCAGAAATAGTGTCGGTTTGGTCACTTTTAACACCTAATACCTTTAAATTAGGATTATACCCGACTGTTGATTTAGCAGGTGTATACACGTCGTTCTTTTTCAGCGTTCCGGGATTGATCCTAGCAAAAGGCATTAATGGTGTTTTGCCGCAGTGTGAGAGGACGTCCTTGAAGCTCAAGTGTCCACGCAGAGCGTCGGAAACTCCCGATTGGCTGCCACTGCTTTCAAATCGCTCACTTCACTGGCGTATTTGTTTATTGACCAGCTCCATCAGTTCATTGATGGATTTTCGATTTTATGTTTCAGAAAGCATCTCTCGCGATGTGGAAAAAAAACATATCGCTTACCTGCCTGATTTATTTGTTTTCCGCGTTTCAGTCCCGTTGATAAGGGTCATTGCTGTTTGTTTCGATATGGATTGGTCTCTGTATGCCTGCGAATATATTGAAGCTTACTGGCAGCTTAGGAAAATCGGCTGATTCCAATGGATATGTGTCGAAAAGGGTAGCACCACTATCGCCGTCAGAGCATTGTAACTCCAGTGACTCACATTAGGGGCGAAAATGACTGTGGACTAAATACAAATTACTTTGCTGCTTCAAAAAGTTGTTTTCAGTTCGAGATGTCTTCTCTACTGTTATACTTCCAGTTAAATCTTAGTTTTCATCATCATTCAGTGAAGGAGGCATTTTTTTTATATGTTAGTATGGGCATTTTGTGCAGCTTTTCTGCAGCTTGCCTGGCAACCTCTGATTCCCCTCCACTAGAAATGTTGCAACTAACAATGTATTAATGTCATGTTTTTCTGCGAACCATCTTGAGCATATGTTTTAAACATAAATTGGTCTCTATTCTTTAACAGCTAATTTAAAACAAAATTAATAATATAATAAAAAAAAATATATATATATATATATATTTTTAATTATATTATTAAGAAAAATAAATAAATAAATAAAAATGTTGGATTTTTTTTTTTTTCCTCCAACCATTATCCATTATTGCTAAGAACAGAGGGCCATTTATGCACAGTTCCCGGGTTTTTCACATTTTTTGAGTCTAATGTGTCTAACAACTCCTTTTCATTTTGTTTTCGGTTTTGGCAGGAGAGAAAATTAAAAGCCAAAGAACCCGTGCAGCAGGTCGGAATGGCACCCTCGTACGAAACAAAACAACAACAAAACAAAGGGATTTATTTGTAATGATAAAGGTCAGATACATCTAGGCGCTCCGAGCGAGGCAAACAAGGCAGGCGGGGATGTGGGCCACAATCCATAAAGCCGTAAACCGAGCAAAGTCACGAAGCAAAGCAGCAAACACTCGGAAAAAGCAATGAACACACAAAGGAGGAGGACAAGGGCTGCCTTCAAATGGTGTCGTGTGTGCTGTGTTCACAGAGGCCCCGTGTCAACGCGTCTATTCCGGCACAACCTTGGAATTTTAGTGGTGGGATGGTGGGATGGTGGCATGGCGGATGCCGTGGATTTTTACTCTCCCTCAGCTGTAGAATGTCATTTTAGTTGTACATAAGATAAAATAATGATTTACTTGTCCCACGGTGGGGAAACGTTGTGAAAAATAAGCTCTCAAGTAAAAATATTCAAAATAAGCGGGAGGACGATAAAATATACATTATGATGCTGAAAATACATTCACTTTTACAGTATATGCAATATTTACCTTGAAATATTTTAAGTTATTTTTAATTGCATTTGAAATTGTTCGTCTCAGTGCTGCTTTTTGTTGCCCAGCAGTGGAATCAATAGTTTTAACTTTCCACATCGATACCACAAGCACCTGAATTTCATGGATTTTTTTTTTTTAAACCATCCTTGTTTTTTTTTTTGTTTTTTTTGTTCGCTTGTAAATCCCTTAGAATTTCAGTCGACTTTTTTCAAAGGTGCTATATGGGTAACTTTCTAAGCGAATCGATCTATGGATTGATCGATTCACAGGGAGCTGCGTGTATGCGCAGGGCGGCGGGAAATTTAAATACACAAAGGCAGGAACGAGAACGAGTCAGGTGAATACATAAATATGCCAAAAACAAAAATGTAAATCTGCTCGACATCGGAGAGGTCGTTAGGTTTAACTATTTTCTATTTAAGGCAACAACTCGTTCCATTTATCCGCGAGAGGAGGATACGGGGCTACCGGGAATGGTGCCCTGCCAAAACCAATTCAAAACACGGCGCATCAGCGGCTGCCAGATGGCAGCCTGACTTTTAAATTCACGACTACATATATTTTGATTATTCTCATTAAGCCTGTGGAATACACAGGATCCATGAGTCCCCCGTCCACGAGGCCAGCGAATATGCAGGGACTCGCTGTGATGACACGGCCACGTTTTTCCATGGTGATGATGGTGGCCGCCTAATTATTGGAAAAAACGAAAAAAAAAAAAAAAAGCGAGGGCAGAATCTCTCTCTCTCGCTGCTCCTCTGCAAATTCTTATCTCGAGCTCTGGCTAAATATTTTTCCCCTCCGGCGTTCCGGGAGCACGCCTTCTCCCGCTGCATGTTTTATCAGGAATCCACTTTCTTTCATGTGCTTTGTGCAAATGGTGGGCAGCAGAAACTTTGTTCGACTTCCGAATTCATGGAACAAATGTCTTATCTTTTTTTTTTTTTTTTTGGACCTTTAGGAAAAACAACTGCCTGGCGTCGAAGCCCTTTTTTTTCTCTCTGAAGTGGCCAAATTCATTTCGAAGTTTTATATCAAGGACAGATAACACGTATACATATACATACGCTTCATGATATATTTTACTGTAAGCCGTTGTGTGTCCTATTTCATGCGGAAATAGATTTCCTGTGTTTTTCCGGCAGAGCTTCATGTGGACTATTTCCCGCTGTCTGTATCTAAACCCTTCCATGAAAATGAGAATTCTAGAGATATGGAAACCATAATTCCGCTCCAGCTGTTAATTACAGTGTGTGTAATGACTTCCTCCAGCCTCTTTAACTCCAGCCCCGCCATTTCCACCGAGCCGCAGTGTCCAAGGAGGCTATGTCCCAGATTCTCCGAATTTAAAACTTAGAAGTTTAATGAGACCGAGAATATTGGTGGGGGAGAACCTCATCACCGCTGATAGTCGGAAATGTGTGTATCGCCGATGTTGGATGTAAAGGCGGGTAAATTATGAGCTGAGTCTTCAGCGGAAGGTTTGGCAGGAACGTTTCATAATTGTAGGCCGCAATGCAACAAGACATTTCAGACTGTATGGATTTATACTGAGGTCAGACTTCAAAATATTAGTTTCTGTGGAAAAGGTCGCTTTGTCCGATTTGGCAATTAGCGAGCGTCCAGGGGGAAACGACCAAAAATGACGATAAATCACATAGAACTTTATTTGTATCGGCCGTATTTACAAATCGCAATTTGGCTCATAGCGCATACAAATCTGTACACGCAGGACATCAATAATAGAGATAGACTAACCAGTGTGTGCAGCCGTTTACTGAAGCTGTCCTTTGGACTAGTGTTGATGCTCGGCTGGAATCTATATCGCCTTTAAATAAGATGGCATTAAACAAATGACACCTGACAACACTGAAATGGGTTGCAACTGAGCTGGGTGTGCAGCGCGACACCAATCAAAAAAAAAAAAGCCGAGGCACCACTTACCGCGGCTGCCCCCCGGAACACTCTGGCGAGTGTTAAGCTGCAGCAGCCAGTGTCCGGAGCCACGGTAGAAATTGCAGAGGTCGCGGCAGGTCATTCCATCTGCAGACACTCAAAGTAGCTCAGAGGAGGGAGAGGCTTTTTTACTCAAGACCCGGACCACTCAAATATACGAGGAACCCCCCCCCCCCCCCCCCCCCCCCCCCGAGGAACCCCCCCCCCCCCCCCATGTCAATTTTAAGTGAGCCGGTTTAAAGTTAAGGTTGATGCAGCACATTGGAAAATGTCACTCAAACACTAGCAGGAATAGAGATGCCGCTCGGAGACCTTCCCGGTCTGAGTAATAAAGGGGTCAGGACACTCTGGACCTGAGAGGCCAGAAAAGAACATAAGAGCTCGCCTCAAGTGGACGAGTCCCAGGAGACTAGATTGCATTGATTTCAGTTTCCCTCCCTCATGGCCCTATCAAACCAGACGAACACTCCTGTGTGTACCAGTGTTATATCCAGGGGCTTAAATGATTGTAAATATATTGGGATGTTGGTTGTTACAGGTGGAGGGGCCATAAGGTGGGTGACCTTGAATCGTTTATGAGTCCGTGACTTTCCTGAAGCCTGTTGGACAAGAGAAAACGATGTATTTTTTATTTTGTTAAAATCTACATTTTTGTCTTAAAAGGCCTCGGAACCTAAAAAATATTTGAAAACTCAAAAAGATAAAAATAACTTCAAGTTAATAAATAGTTTGTTGTATAGTAACGACTAAATATTATGCGTGCAAATTCAGCGTTTCAGCCCCTCAGTGAAACACACAGAGAATGTTCCTTTTAACACCAACTTAAGTGCTCGGAGTCTTTAAGATATCCTTTGGCATTTCCCATTATGAAATAAAAAAAAGGAAAAAAAAAGCTGTTAATGCGCGGCCCCTGGCCATGCAGCGGTTAGTGCATTGTGTGCAGCTGGCCTCACTCCAGCCTCAGCAGCTGTCTGTCATGTTGATGAGCCTCCTGACAGCCTGTGGCTGAGGTAAAAGCCACTCCAGGCCCAGAGGAGGCCGGCTGATTGCAGGCAGCCAGCTATAAATAAAGCCCTGCGCACCGTGCTGCCGTCAGGGCCGTTAGAGCTGCTTTATTCTTCCATTTCTTCTGCGACTGTAGCCGTGCGACGTCGCCCTAACTCGTAAACACGCCACCCAGCTCTGCAAGTAAGGAGCGAGGGTGAAAATCGGGACTCAAGCAGCCCAGCGGGAGACCTAACTTAACTCAATTCGTGGCAGCGATGACGTTATTCTGAGTGCCATGGGGTCAAGTATTGTGTTTTTATTTATTTTATTAATTTTTATTTTATTTATTTCGGGCTCTTTTTAAATCATAGAGTTACATATTGATGAACATGGTTAAAACAAAGTTAAAATAATTCACGATGAAGAAAAATTATAAATATATAAAATTTAAATCAAGCGGAAGAAAGATATTTTTTTTAAGGAGAGCAGTTTTAATACGAGATGACACTGATTTTTAGATTTATTCTACAGTCGACACAAAAAGGTAAAAGTAGACAAAGAATTGTCAAGCTGAAAATTGCCTAGAGTAGGTACACGGATGCGTGAAGCTCATCACTATTAGGGTCCATGCGACCTTTGTCACCCCTTGGTCTTGGATGTTTTTTTCCAGATCAGATTCATTTCAATTAAGTCAAAGCCAAATACTTACATTTTAAAAATCCACTCTGTGGACTCTTGAAAGCAATTTTGTCAGAAGCACACAATGACAACCTGAGCTCAGAAGGAATCCATCCGTCGGATTGGGAATCCGGGCCTCATTTCTCATCTCTCTTTTTTTTTTTTTTTTTTCTCTTTAAATTCGCAGCACGGTCGCACCGCTGTGACAAAATTGGTCCTTTCAAACTTGGCCTGCCAAAATAGATGCGGCCGGCCCTCGCGGTGGGACACGGCTATTACATTTGTAAACGTCACACCTTGACACACGGACCGTTTCCATGACAACCGAGCCCGGCCGTCCAACGATAACCCTTCGATCTCAGATCCATTCTGGAGATTTTCCCAGCATTTTACCTTCCACCGCCACTCCACTACTAAAGGTAGAATGAAATTGACATATTAAGTTGCTCGACCTTGTCCGAATGTGTGTGTGCGTTACCAAGGCGATGAAACACAGTCTGGTGCTGATGCGGGGCAACTCGTCTCTCGACAGTTGTTCAGTTGATTAGCCTCAGGACTACATCCCACAGTCAGCCCCTCATATTAACTTTTAATCTGGAGGGGTGTGAAAATTCCTCTCTGTAATTCTCCGTGGCCACCCCCCCCCCCCCCCCCCCCCCCCCCCCCCCCACCCCCCCCCCCCCTTCCTTTCTACTTGTCCTCTGATCTCCCCATAAAAATGTATAATTCCCACTGTCACCCGGGGAGAAGTAGAGGACGGTACTAATGCATTCTTGGAAAAAAAGAACAATTTGGAATGCATTAAGTGCTCGGAGCATTGCCCACTAGAGCAAGAACCACCAGCGACTGTGATCACCGTGCTTATCCCTTGAGGAATGATGCGGCACACTGCCAGCTTCCTGTGTGGCATTTTACTTCTGACAAGTCACACACACAATAACCCGCATCCGGCATGAATACTCAGAAAACACAGGCAGTGCCATAAAAAAATCAAATAAAAAAGTGGTCCGTTTAAAAAATCGGTGTGAAAGTCGTGTCATGTCCCCTCTGGTTTGTGTGTGGCAGATGCGTAGAATCAAGTTTTGTTCAAGCCAGGTTCTTGATTGATTTGTTAGAAATTGCAGCTTCAGTTCAGTTGGGTTTATTTAACCTCTCGTTTGTATTTTTTTGGCAAACAAATTTCCGAGGTGATGTTATCTTGTCGACTCCAAAAGCCCCCAAAGAGAGGTGCAGCTTTAACCTCCACCTATCCAGCCTGCAGTGATCAGCCTGATGGTGTTTTACAGTTTCTGGCTTTGTCCACCATCTGCAGATTGCAATTGTCCGAGACAGCAGCACGTGGGACGCGTCTGAGTCTAAAAGGGACAATTAAAGACAATAATAAAGTCAGCCAATGGAAAGCATTTGCTGCGCGCAGGTCCTCCTTGTTTTCTTGTAATGGGATGACTTTCCTTTTGTTTATCGCACATCTCACTGTTGCTCTGAAGAAGCAGACAAAAAAAAAAGAATGGTAAGATGAACACTGCCAAGCAAATACACGTTTGTGGTGTCTCTCGTTCATAATCGGCAGACCTCGTAGTGATAGTCTATTTTATTTGCACTGTGCATTTTATCACAGTGCGGCTAAAGGGACACCCTCCTGACGCGCTGGCTGGGATTGGCGCATGATGAGAAATGCATGCTCTTCATGACAGTGAATAGAGCCCTGGCTTTAGGAACTGAGCCCAAGGAGAACTGATGTCTTGGAGAAACATATTTCTCACAGGGCAGGGACAGCGAAAAAAAAAAAAGAAAAAAAACCCCAGCAACAATAGCGACCTCGGGGGGTAAACAAGAGTCTCATTACCTTCGTCAGAGAAGGGGCTCGTATGGTGTGACGCATGGCTTAAAGGGAGCGTATATCCCAGGTGTCCCAGGACACTCTGGGCCAAAGAGCCAACGCCAAAATGGAACACAAATCATTTGGTATTGGGGAAAAAAAAAAGTTGAACTTCCCAAATCCCCATTTTGGGAAAACTACTGAGCGAGTGTCAAGATAACGTGTACCTTCAATAACCTTCCCCGGCTGGGGTTTTTGATAGCAATCATTTTGTCAGAGCGAGTTATTACATTTATGAAGCGTGACAGCCGTCAGCTCTCCGAAAAAAGAAAAAAAAGTAGGAGCAGGGATACGATTTTTCTACACTATCTTTCATGGATCACTTTTTTTAGTTCCAATGAGAAACCGAGTTATCCAGGAAGCCCGGATGACAGATAAGGTTTGCGTGATAAGACCTACACAAATGCTTTCGTCATACAGACGCCCCCCCCCCCCGTTTAACTGTCCCTCTGAACGTCTGATTATGGTCCACAAGGTTAAACGTATCTTCAGCATATTCTTTTTTACAGCACAATGTGTGATTTGCGGCTTTTTCCTGGATTTTTTTCAGAAGGATTTTTTAACAACCAACAACTCCTTCAATGTACGTGGACGTGTTTGAAAAAAAAAATGACCAGAGTCCCTCAAAGTCCTCCAAACTAAGTTTGTCTCACTGAGACATAGAGGATTTTTTTTTTTTTATGTGGAAAATAGAAAGAGCGAGTGGAAAAAGATCAAACAGTCTCCTGTGTTCAAGATTTATGTGTCATTTATGGGCCTTTATTTTTTTATTTTCGTCTTGGAGGAGATTGTGTGCCACGTGCCTCTTGCATGGTCGAGCAGGACGCGAACCAAAATGAATTCTTCCTCGCAATTGCCATAAAAACCAAATGTCTTGCTGAGGTCGGCTGCTGCAGCAGGAATCCAACTGCTATTATATCTACCCATCTGTAGAGTGTTAATCCTCCGTGCTCTGACAACTCATCAACAGATCCACCGGGCCGCCTGCAGTGTATAATTAAGAGAGCGCTAATGCTTTACATGTAATGACCTGCCATTTTGACTCTCGACTGTCGAGACTCTCATTTAGAGGAACCCATTAAGGAGTAAGCGTGTTATTATTTTACAGCGTATGCAGGAGGGTGCAGTTTATTCACTTCATTCCTTGAATTGGCTCTTAACTGGATTTTTAATTAATTCACGTAATTAATAATAATAATGATAATAATGATAATAATAATAATAATAATAATAATAATAATAATAATAATAATAATAATAATAATAATAATAATAATAATAATAATAATAATAATAATAAATCATTTGAAAGGATTTATTTATTTTTCCTTTTATTTTTCAGGTGGCCACTTCATTCAATTTCAAGTACTTAGTTAGACTTGAACAGTTTTAATGACAATGACAACCGGGGGTGTATTTCAAAGCTTTTGATCAATAGCTCACACATGTATAATTGTGTTTGTGTGTGTTTGCAGTAGTAATGATTGAAATGTCGTGCGTGACTCGGTTGATTTAATTGCCTTTTTGTTTTTTTTCGACCGATTTTATTTTCCATCACAGCCCGACTCCCGTTTAACAAATAATGTGATGCACTCGTGACAAAGCAATTAATCTCACCGATGAAACACGCAGCGACGAGGATCTGACTTTTGTAATTCTAATTACTTCAGTGTAATGTGAAGTAATGCTACAAGGCGGATACATTTCTCTACGGGGAAAGCTAATGAGACAGACGTACGCCGGGCCGACTTTGACTCCTAATCGCTCCACGGTATCCTGGTAAGCAGACTGCCGATTCCTGGTCATGAAAGTCTTGGGTCATGCTAAGTTCAGGGCTTAACACACCCTCTATCCAGATACATTATAAAATGTCGCCATGTAAAGAAACATTTATTATTAAGTATTCTTTTTAACATACACTTCCACTCGTAGTCATTTGTCACCTTCTCAAATGTCAGCAGAGCCTTGAGGAGTGCACCCGGGGTGCTGAATCCAGTCATTAAGACAAAGTGGAAGCAGACTGTCGTAGGAGTCTTCATAAAAGCTTTGAAGACAGCCAGGGACGCCCACCAATATTAACTCCTTCCACCAACTGGGAATCCAGAAACGAGAAGAGCCCGGGGCCGTGATTGCTTTGTGTGCAGGGATGGCAATACTCAGACATTTTGGAGTCTTGAATTCCATTTTTTCATTTACGGTACCCCCCGATTTGGATTTCATAGTATCGGAATCTTTGGGGTTGAGTGCGTTCTGTAGTATAAAAAACGATATCGACAGAAGTGCCTTTTTGTTTTTTGTTTGTTTACTGCGGAGTGTTCCCTCTATCGGACCCTTGAGCATTTTAAAGGGGTTTCCCCCCCCCCCCCCACCCTCTGGATTTATTTCGCCGCAAAACAAGATGCGGCTGACTCGAGGCCTTTGTAAGTCACACCCAATTTGGTAAACATTATTTCCAGCCTTCCACGGTGGGGCTCGATTCACACAAATGATTATGGTCTGTCCAAAAAACCCCGAGGCAGTAGTGATTTCCAAAAACACTCCTGCCGGCTCTTTATGGGACGCTCGCTTATATTTACTTCGGAGGCGGACCGTTTGTGTAAATAACAGGGAGGCGGGAAGGGGGGGGGGGGCGTGGCACCTGCCCGTACAGATATTAATATTTTATTGGGCTGTTCAGGGGTCACTGCACGTCAGCCATGACAGCCACATAAACCAAGAGCCGTATCGAGGTGCTGCGACCCTGCTAGGGGCCACCGGAGCCCATCAGGAATGCGCGTGATGCGTCTCATTCCTCGAGATATATTTACGTGTTTGTCCCGGTACAATGAGAAAAAAAAAAAATAATAAATCCAGTCTTCAACTGGTGTCCATGAATAAAAACTCAGTTGGGTGAACTCTCCCCTTCGACGACCCTTAAATAAACATAGGCCGTTTTCCCTCCAAAAGAACATTTACTTTTTCCTTTTTTTTCTCCCCCCGTTTCGCATGTCAAAGTCTTCCTTTCCCGCCCTTTGGTCCTCTCTCTAAAAAGCCGCAAAAGAAACGCCGTGAAAGGAAATTAAAATGTTCTGCTAAGTGTTTTCGCTCAATAGTGAGTAGGTCATTTCCTCTAAGACGTGTGTTTTTTTTTCTTTTTCAGTGATCGTCACGAGTCACATCATTCTACACAGACTAGAAGGTTGCTCTTCAAGCGGTCAGGTGTGAAACCTCCTTGATTTTCCCCGTTCATGTGGTGACAAGCTGAACAATAATCCGAACACACGGCATTCACTGGGACCAAAAACAGCACCGTCAACTTCGGGCGCGTGACACACTTACTGTAAACGACACACATTCAAGTGTGAGCAGAGCGGCGGCAGATAAAGAAAAGACTCTGGACTATGAGCATTTAAATATTAACGTGAAACCAGATTTTCCTAATTTAAAGAATACTGAATATTGAATATTGTAGCTTTAAAGCAGAATATCCACACACATCAAAAGAAAGTGTTGCCGGGATGAAGTGAAGCAAAAGTTCTTGAAAGTCAGATTTTTCATTTTCAATGCTCAACAATGGAACAGCAGGCCTTTGAACGCAGCGCCTCAAATACGCCCGGCGGTAACCACGCCGAGCCTTTTGCGCATACTGTCTCCAAATGAATATCGGCCTCCAAAACTCGGGGTCTCCTCGGGTTCCATTTGTTCGGCGCTCGAACAGAGTCAGAATGTTTTTATTTTTTGGTCCAACTTAAAGGAAGGATTTCGCAGACGTGCCAAATCTAATTAGGTGTAGTCGAGTGCAAATAGCCGGAGATGAGGACGAGCTGCAGCTGATGCTCACAAACCGAAATTGAAGAAAAACAAAGATAATGAAGGTAGGAGCGACGCAGACTAAAAATGAGACTCTATTGCCTGTAATATATGAGAGTTTGGTGACTTTAATGACACATTTCAAAGAATACTTAGCATTCCCTGGGCGGAAAAAAGAAAATGAATCAATCCAACTTAAACAATGAAAGAATGAGACAAAAGGAGGCCTGTGCACCAGCTCATGTTATGCCATTTCTTTCTCGATGAGGAACCAGACGATGTGAGGATGGAAGTATAGCTCCTTGACTAAAACTCACCATTATTTATATTCCTCCCTCGCTTTTCCGTCTTACTTCTTGCTCTCTCAATCTGGCTGTTGATGACCTTTTGTGACTCTATGCACTCGTCCACCTCCATTTTATTTTAACCACTTGTTGCCCAGTAATCATATGCTACAATTATTGTTTTCCTATTATTATTATTATTATTATTATTATTATTATTATTATTATTATTATTATTATTATTATTATTATTATTATTATTATTTAAACAAATCAATATTAATATTAATTAATATATATTGTAAGTTTTAGTCCCTGTGCTCACAAAATTCCCCAACTCCTTCCCATAAACTCACTTTCCTCCAAATCAACCTCGTTAATTAAAAATGGAGATGCCTGTAAATGAGTGTGATAATTAGCCTAGCATTATCATCAGCGAGGGGAAGCCTCTTCATAAACACTTCACTCTCAAGTGCTCACAGACTCCCTCTCTCTCACTAATTTGCCCCCGTCACAGCCGAAAGCAGGATGGGAGGGATTTTTACTCGGCACTGTAATTACCGTGGCCACTGTCTTGGACCGGTACGCCATGAGCACGTTTGTCGAAGTTTATTCATTTATTCAGGCAAACCAATGCCACCACTCCAAATCCCCAATTACACCGATTACAGCACAACGGAGACCTTGACATTAACGGATTTATCTAACATCGCCGCACGTTTTTTTCGGAATAAAGCCCCCCCCCCCTAAATTCTTTGAAAGGAATGAAAAAGATAGATGGGGAGGTGAAAGGTGTGCACAACATAGAGATCCCGGTGTGCTCGGGCAGCGATCAAATTCCATTTTAATTATAGCTGTGGTTGAGATGCCGTTTGGGGTCAGCCCTCACCCGTTATCTGCATTCTGGGACAGTACCACTCAGTTTACAGTTTACTGGGCGGTTATGAAAGGAATTTCTCAATGACCTTTTCGGGTACGGTCCTTTATAATCTCCTGGTCGTGACTTAGATGGCCCCCAGGGAAAAAACAATGTGTAGATTTGGTTTGGAAGGCTGCTGGGGTGTGACTCAATATCCTGCGAAACAGATTTCTCGTTAGTTTGGTCTCAAAGTGCGTGTGAGGACACTGATGCATAAACATGTAAACTGAAAATGTCATGATTTCAATTTGCTGTGTGTGCCGATGTCACACATTAGAAAAAGGTCATGAAATATGAAGTTCGCCCGTATAATGTTTATAAATAATGGTCGTCCCAAATGGACCTCCAACGATAATCAGAGAAGGATGATGGTATATATATTAAAACATACAGAGCATGACAATAAATTTCCACCTGAGGTCAAAGGGCAGAGGGGAGGTTGACCTCATTGAAGTGAACAAGTCGCACAACATGTCAGCTCGTGCCTCAGTGCACTTCGGGAGCCCAGCTCTGCTCTTGTCCTTCAGATGTATAGATTTACCTTGTTACATGCAAACTACACCATGAGGACCCTTGGGGGTGGATTGATCGGCCGGTGTTACATAAGGGAACACAGCGAGTCGCAATGCAAATTAAAGGAAGCGTCCGTGCATGTAAATGTCCCTGAATAAATGATTCACAGATGTATTTATTCATTAAAACTTTATATTTAATGCCTATTTTCTCATGTGCACATTCGCATAAGCATCTGATTCAAATCATGAGATTTTTCCAATGTCCGGTTTAAATTTTGTATGCATCCAGGTTAAAGAAATATATAAAATTCTTGGAAATGCATTGCAAACTGCTTTTATATACCGCACTCAGATTTGGAGGTTTACCAGTTTACTAGTTCACGCAATTATATACACCCCCTCAACCAATCAGGAAAGTTTTCTTCAGTCAGAGGTCCGTGTTGCGTAAATGTCGCGTCTTTCATTGAGCCCGCTCGAGGACGTCCGTCAGCGCTCCTGGCTCTCCACTTTACCTTGCTCCCCCGGGGTGATGGGTATTGATTCGGTTTTGCTGAATTAGCATTTCGCGTCACCTTTCCTCATTTAAAATGGTGATTGCCGATATCGCGCCCAGGACAAATGGTCGGCTGGGGAATTGCAGCTGAGGGCGATACCGATCAGACACAGGGAGTTAACGAGCTTATCATCACAATGTAAATAGCAGTGTGTTGGTCCGTGTGTGCGTTTTTGTGTGTGTTTGTGCCTGCGCTGATTGCTTCAGGGCCCGTCCCGCCTGTGGAAGTGTCACAGTCAGTAATCAAAGGATAAACTGGAGGAGAATTCCAAATGACTGTACGGGCTGCGAATGTGACAGAGAGGACGATCGTGGCTTCATAGTGGCTTTTTTTTTTGAAGTAATGTCCCACCCATACATGCTGTATGATGATAATCTTGGATCAAAATGTGCGCTATGATACTATGGGATGTAATGTCGATGTTCATATGCAGTGCGGACACTCATTGTGTAGCGTGTGATTAATGTTGACTTTCGCTGTGAGTAAGGGTAGGAAAGCAGGTGGAATTTGTTAGGGGGGAGTTTTTCTACCGATTTAATTTACTTCTTAATTCTCCAAAACCTGCTTTATCAATTTTTGCGAAATGCTTCTCTGATCCAAGATGACACAGTACACCGAGTGAGTTGAAAAAAACATGACCACAATGCATCACTTATTCATGGTGCATGGCAAAGTCTGTTTTTGCAGTAACCATGGAAGCCAAGGTTAAGCCGGGAAGCCAAGTAGATAGATTTGTCAGATGAAGTAGTTGCAGCGACACACAGGACGGATTTATAACTCAAATTCGCAATATGCCTTTTTTCAGAGACAGAACAGATTTGATAGTTATCTTCTTAACAT
The DNA here is from genome assembly GCA_016785305.1 of Colistium nudipinnis. NCBI lineage: Eukaryota > Metazoa > Chordata > Actinopteri > Pleuronectiformes > Rhombosoleidae > Colistium > Colistium nudipinnis. The sequence goes on from JAFBJU010000406.1 coordinate 167,053, forward strand.
CTGTGCAGCGACTTTTGCCTGAAGTCATTATCCATCTCCGGAAACACTATTTCCTTCCCCCCCATACATGATTTTGATTGGAAAATAATCCTTTTATTTTTTTTTTCTCAAACAGAACAACTGGTGAGGCATTCTTTTTTTATGGATTGATTTATAGTGAGGTTTGTGGAGGAAAAACAAATAGACAAACCCACCCACTCATTAAAAACAACCGCAACGTGCCAGGGGGTTCAAAAAAAAAAAAAAAATCTCTTGCAGAACAAAGAGTCCGAGTATTTTCCACATATTGAGAATCAAACTGCAGCCTGTTGCACCTCCTGAAACTCCCTTGGATTAAGCCTCACACAATTTGTTCCCTCTAAATATACACAACATACTCTTGTGTGGACTGCGTCTACTTGGATATCAGGATGTGTCCTGCTTCATTACTTTGTCTTGAGGGACCTTAGATCTACGACCAGGTTGCATTCGTGGCAAAATAAAAAAAAAAAAAGAAATATTGAGCACAGAACAGAGGGTGGGAGGAACACAATCTTTAAAAATGAGGGGACCTGTCCGTCATATCTGCCCTGGGGTCCCCTTCCGCATTGTTCCACTCAGGAAATGGAGCAAATGGGGTCTTATCCATCACACGGAGCCCCGGACCCCACTGACTCTTGATGTCGGCGCTAATGAAAAGCCCTGGCGATGGATCTCAGTGTAATTATTTAGGCAGCAGACGTAAAGCACGGAATGCAAGCGCGCCTGAGTGGGACCGCGGCGGTGTCTCTGCCGCATTCCTACTCCGGAGGGAGATGTGAGAAGGGGAACGCACTGCGTCTCTGGCTGTGATTTTACCCACTCCACTATTTATATCCGCAGACACGCCACGCGTCAGTGAGACAGCAAAGTGTCGCTCTGGGCTAGCTTCAGAGCCGTCTCCCGCTCCTTCTCCCAGACAGTCATCTGTTTGGTTGTTTGTGTTTGATTTGTGGGATGGGGGAAGTATCACCGGGCTCTTCTTTTCTTTTTTTTCTTTTTTTCCTTTTTTTCTTTTTTTTTCCTGCACTCTCGATTCTGCTGGAGCAAAACAAAACTAAAAATACTCTTTCACCCTGTTCAGATTTTCTACATTAGCACAAGACAAAAAACGATATAGTTATATATTTATATACAGTATACATATATATGTGTGTGTGTGTGTGTTTGTCTGTATACGTTCATCAGGAAATTGCACTTTCTTTTACTGCCCCTCCAGGTAGCCATGGGGTCAGATTGACCATTCCCTAAACTACGCAATTTGGCACAAAGCACACTCCACGGGACCCCGCGCCTCCTTTTCACTCCCACCATCCCCCAATTAGAGCTGAAAGCTACAGGCTCATTAGATAGTCCTGGTTACAGGGCGTCCTCATTCCCCTGACGTTTTTTTTTTCTCCAACTAACAAGACAAACTCTGTTAACATGGAGCTTCCAATTATTTAGAAAAATGTGGCAGTGTTCGTAACAGCCTCTTGTCAGTAGTTTCCAGCGGCCTGTCTCTGTGACACTCGGTGGATAGTGGAAATGTGAGACACTGAATTTTACCTAAGGGAAAAAAAATATATATATATATATTACAAGGGTCTAATAGTCTAAAATTAGACCAACTTTACACATAAAGGCCAGGTTCAAAGTCAAAGTATTTATAAATTAGTACATTAACTTTGGAAAATAATTTTCATCTTGCTGAAGTGTAGAGTTTTGTTTCTGGTACAATCCACCAAAATCGCAATAGGATGAATAAATAATTTTCATCTTGATAACAAATTCATTATTAATTAACTATTTGTTTTCTTTTATACTTACTGCGGTAAGTACATTTTAAAAATCAATGTATTTATAACTTCTCAGAAATGTTTTTTTTTAATGATCACCCACGTGATTGCTTAAAAATTAAAATGAAAAATAAGCCTACGAATGTCCTGGCCGACTACATTTCCTAGAAACCACTTCGCGGGTACGCCAAAAAAATAAAGCCCCCCTGCATTGTGAATCTGCGGGGGGAAAAAGTTCATGGAGCATTCAATTTAACGAATTATTGTGGCATGTAATGTGTGACATACGTTTCTACTGTTTTATTATAAGATTACAATCGGGATTGGATTTTGAAAATCCTATCCCACGCGCATCTGTGTTCGTTTTTATGTGTCCCCCATTCCTCGATGGTTCCTATCCGGAAGTGAAGCGGTGGTGCGTCCAAACATGTCCGTGTCTAGCAGCAGCGTCTTCAAACCCGTGAGCCATGTCATCTTCGACATGGACGGATTGTTATTAGGTAGAGAACCCCTGTTATGTATTCTAGGGTTTAATCTTAGATATGCGTTCATTTATATTATCAAACCTTTAAAATGCCGCGTGTACAGCTGCTTAACACGTGTTGTGCGTTTTCCCATAAGAAGCGACTGTGACTTGAATAAGTTGTGAATACATCAAGACTTAGAACTCCTATATTTGTCAGACATTTGCCGAATTCAAGATTTAGATGTGCAGCTAAAATAGAAAAAAACAACATTGCAATATGCTTGGCCATAATATATGTACCGATGTATCCCGGTGTAAATTATCTTATATTTCAATGACGTCAGGTTTTGATAATGCAGCCTTGTTTTGTGTTCCATTGAATGCACTTATTTTAACCCTGATCATGTAAATTCACTGAGTTGATTGTTAGTTCTGTTGTGTAGCTTGGAAACAATGTGAACTCCTGCCCTTTATTTATTTATTATAGTTTTATACAGTTTTTAACACACTACAACAACAACAGTTTTCTTTTTTGTTTTCTGTCCTGGTGTGTGAGGCTATATGACCTTAATTTGAAAATCAGTTCATTTCCTTGAATGTGTTTTTTCTTTTTTTTTCCTCCAGACACAGAGCGACTCTACACCGTGTCCTTCCAGGAGATCTGTGACCGGTTCGGGAAGCGCTACACGTGGGACGTGAAGTCCCAGGTGATGGGTCAAAAGGCTCTGGACGCTGCCCAAATCATCCGGGACACTCTGCAGCTTCCCATGGCGGCCGAGGAGCTCCTGGCCGAGAGCAGGCGGATACAAGAGAGGATATTTCCCTCTGCCAAACTCATGCCAGGTATTCCCCATCCTGCAGTTTCTGTGATGCAATTTGTGTTGCTTTCCTTCTCTCTCTACCTTTTCTCTCTCTCTCTCTCTCTCTCTCCTTTGTGTTGTGCCTGTGCACGCAGCATGCCACTGTAGGGCCATTTGCGTGTATAATTCGAAGTAACCTTTACAAGTGTACATTTTTTCCAAGAAAAATAAATAAATACCACTAAGCAGTTGAGGTAAGTGCTGCGACGGCCCCATTTTGACAGTTAAAGTTTTTAAGGCGTAATTAACACGTTGAGAGGTGTCACCATTTCCGATGTGCATCTCCGCCTGATGGCACGATGAGTCACTTTAATGGTCACGAGTGGTTTTGGGGAAGAAAACAAAATCCGGTTGGGAAATAACAGCACGTCTAATAAACGCTTCCATTTGTGTGACATTAAAACGGGTAATTCAGCAGGTGCAAATACAGTCGTATGAAAAAGTTTGGGCACCCCTGATCATTTTCAACATTTTCCTTTATAAATCATTGGTTGTTTTCGGATCAGCAATTTCACTTAAATATATCATATAGCAGACAAACACTGTGATATTTGAGAAGTAAAATTAAGTTTATAGGATTTACGGAAAGTGTGCAATAATTACTTAAACAAAAGTAGGCAGGTGCATAAATGTGGGCACCCCAACAGAAAAATTACATCAATATTTAGTAGATCCTCCTTTTGCAAAAATAACAGCCTCTAAACGCTTCCTATAGCTTCCATTTGTGTGACATTAAAACGGGTAATTCAGCAGGTGCAAATACGTAACGGAATTTGTCCAGACGAAAGGCATAAAGCTTGTCAGGGATAGACTTGTCGATTTGTCAATATAACAACGTTCTCTACAGCACAGGTTGCATTCTTGCGAGGAATTTGTGATACATGCAGCCCTTAGGAAGGTTGATCATCTATGAGGATGATGTTAGCGGAAAGCAGTCAGTGATTCTGCCCAGGCACCTCCTCCATAAACCAGTGTGGTTCTTATTTTCAAGTCTGTGAGCTTTTATTTTTCTCCTCCTTTAAGAGCATGGCTTCTTGTACTAATCTTCTCTCGGATGTGGATGATCCGTAGGGGCCAACATTGTTTTTTTTTTGCAGTCGGTGCAGTACGGGCGCTGAGAAGGGTTGACGCGGTTTCTGTGAAATAACGCTTTCGTGGGAAAAAGCTGTCCGTGTCGCTCACACCAAAGTGCTTGTTTTTCGCCGCCGACAGGCCCCAGATTGTTATCCTAATGTTACTAATAGGATTCCCGGCTGAAGAACAAGGTCCTTTTCTGATTTAACCAGACACGGCACTCGCCTCGCAACGTTCGAGGTATCTACCCGTTTCTAACCCACAAATCATCATGATGTGCACCACCAGGTGTGGAAAAGCTGGTGCACCACCTGAAGAAGCACGGCGTCCCGGTCGCCGTGGCGACCAGCTCCGCCGGCGCCACCTTCCAGTTGAAGACGAGCCAACACAAGGGCTTCTTCAGTCTGTTTGACCACGTCGTCCTGGGCGACGACCCCGACGTGAAGAACGGCAAACCGCAGCCCGACTCCTTCCTGGTCTGCGCCGGAAGATTCAGCCCCCCGGCTCCCCCCGAGAAGGTATGTGCTCCAGATTTCGAAATTCGTGTTGGAGCATTTATGTTCTGTGGCTGTGTGCGATGGTACCACAACACGTCCATTTCAGCGTTTATTCCTCTTATGTGGCCCCATTGTCAGGTAGGCGAGTTACACACATACACGTACATCTCAAGCGCCATTAGAGAGCTATACTCACTCTCATCTGGCGTCAGTTGCTAAAACGATCAAAAGCCATAATAACATGATAAGTGTCGGAAAAAGGGAACTATAAAAGCATTATTGGATAAATGGTCGGAGTTTTTTACAAATGCAGCATTCCTCAGCCGATCAACCTTGAGCATTTAGTTTGGAAAAAAAAATCAACCCAATGTAGGAAGCAATGAAAAATAACAACAAAGAAAAAACGTTATAATTTAGATTTTATTGACGCATAACAAAGAGAAACCAAAGAAAGGCTGGCCACCAACTCAGTATCCACTGCAGATATTTGACGTTTGAAAGTGATGAGGGTGCTGCGCTGGAAAAATATTGCTCTTTATTCGTCACATTGAAACAAATATATAATTTATTTCATATCCTGAAATATAATGGCGTTTTCCTGAGGAAAGTTATGATCAAACAAATCTAATTTAGAATTTTGAAAACTGGTCACCACGCTACAGATGATGGTGTTTTGTCTGTTTTTTTTTTTTTACATATTCTAAATTTCTAGAGCCTAGAGTGGCCCGTTTCTGTTGGAACACTGCGAAATGAAATGTGTTACTTTTACTGCATTTGTGTTATTTGCCGTCTCATCCAGGGCTGGTGTAGTTTTTTTATAGGTGTATTTGTCGAAATTGCGTTGATTTATTTCCAGTTTTCATCAATTATGCATCTCTCAGCCTTGTGTCAAACTGTGGGTTGAATTTAGAAAAAAAAAGAAGATCGATCAAGCAAATCTGATCTGATCACAAACCGACGTGACCGGCCGGAAAACATGGCCCTGATCTGAGGAGTGAGTCGTGAGGATAATTGTGTGGTCTCAGCCGTTTGAAATGCGGGTGCCGACACAGCGTGGGCAAAAAAAAGAACCAACATAGGGTTTATCATCTGATCCTGGAGAGCTGGGAGCTTAGGTGTGCCTTCAATGTGAGAACAAACAAGTGCTGCAGCAGGCCGAGGAGACACAGTCAACAGTATATTTGAAATGGCTCCTAGTGTGTCTCTTCTTTTTTTTTTTTCTTTTTTCATTCACAGCTAATGTGTTCTATTTGCAGTAATATCACGCCGGGTTACTGACGTCAGACAGACACTTTTCCTGCGGCGCTTTGATCAAAAGCGCTGAGCTTTCAGGGCTTCACGAGCAGGTTATTTTATATATATTTTCAGACACTCTGGAAGCGTTTTTTTTTCGATATTTGTTGAGTCAATCTAAAATAGCTGCCAAATATCACAAACCAAAAGACACTAAATAACAGTGTGAGGCCTGACCTACTTCGATGAGAACACTGCATAGCTCGTGTAAAAAAAAAAGAAAAAAAAAAAGGTATAAATAAAAAATGCCAGTGTTATGCAGATTTGAACAAATGGTTGTGCAGTGTGCGGCTTGTTAATGAAATTTGTAGCTGAATGGCGTGATCATTTTGAAACGCCTGGCGACTATTTTAAATTTTGTTCATATTATTCAACGTGCATTTTCGGCTATAAAATGATCATTCTAGCACTGTTTTTCAAATTTGTGGATTTTTAAAAATCATGACGATGTTGTGGTACTGCTCCAAGGGAAGGACATAGGTGATGCTTCAGCGGCACGGTTTTCGAGATCAGTTAAAATGTTGAAAAATGGATAAGTAGTGAATTACTGCCTCATTCATTCATCATGAGTTGTACATTTGCAGCAGAATAAATCAATGGCTCCCCGTACACTAAATCATTAATATTATGCAAGCCGTACATCAAGAACATTGATTGAAATGAACAAAAGTCCAACGCCAGTCAAAAGTTAAAATAAATGATCTCTTTTCTCCTGACCAACCAGTAGTATTTAGACTAAAAGATCGAATATTTAATAATGGTAAAACTTTGTGTTTTTTACTTTTTAATTTAATAACTGAGTATTCACTTTTTTTTCCCTCGAAATACACCGTATCATAAAATGCCTTGCCTGCTCTGATGTGATAACCCCAAACCTTAATAAAAGAAAGAAAGTACTATGGACCCTATATTCCATTTTAACCATAAAAACCTGCCTTTGTAAATGGCTTCTGAATAATATTAAAACCAGTGTGCAGTCAAAAAAAAAAAGCATTCCTAAAGAGAGCTATGGCGGCTTTTTTTTCCCCTCTGTACTGCATTTGGACATTTATAGCCTAATTTAACAGGGAAATTTGAGACACGCAATACATCTATTCTCCTTAACTCCTCTCACTTTAAAGTCTTTTTTTTTTTTTTTTTTTTTTTTTTCTGCTGCAAATAGATCTGCCCGTGGCAGGGCGCACCTGATTTTTTAATCTGCAGCCAGCCAGGGTTAGGGCTGGCATTTTTCTTGATGAGATATGAAACTGCAGCTCAGAGGGGGAATCGACAGAGTGTTCAGTGGAATAACGAATGATGATGCGTCACTCCCTGGCTCCCCGCTCTGTGACAGAGAGGAGGAGGAAGAGGAGGAGGAGGAGGAGAGAGAGAGAGAGGGAGAGAGAGGGCGGGCAGAGCAAAGCTAGAGGGGGCGGGCGGGGGCAAACACAACAAGCAGCCATATGGTAATAACGCACACATGCATGCACAATCTTATTCAACTCTGATGATAAAAAAAAAGAAAAACGCCAGCGGTTTGTTTGTTGTTCATCAATAAGCAGAGAGGGAGAGAGAGAGAGAGAGAGAGAGAGAGAGAGAGAGAGAGAGAGAGAGAGAGAGAGAGAGAGAAAGAGAGAGAGAGGCAGATGCATGTCACTCGCTCAGTCCCCTCGCACACAACTAGACTCGGTAATCAAAGGATTTTCTGTGCACTGCACACACTTTGTTTTATTCCGAGTCAAGAGTGAGTCACATTTTAAACAGGAGGGCCCGAGAGACAGAGAGAGAGAGAGAGAGAGTGAGAGAGAGAGTGAGAGAGAGAGTGAGAGAGAGTGAGAGAGAGAGTGAGAGAGAGAGTGAGAGAGAGTGAGAGAGAGAGAGAAGGTCAGAAAAAATGCGTGACAGGACCAGAAAATACTTTGCTTCCTCATCTTGTAAAGAACCATCTACGTCTGTATGACCTCATGACTGAAAGCGTAATAAAAACACCAAAATAAAGATAACATGAACCTATCACGAAGAGGTAGGTCTGCAGATATTATGATCATGATTCTGATTATGATGATTATTATGATTATTATTATTATTATCATCCTCTCCCTCTCATAGATACAACTCTAGCATTAGTTGCATTGTCACCGGCGCCAGCTTGAAGTAACAGTTGTCTCGGAGTAAATGCTCACGTTGCAGATTATGGCACTTCGAGACAAACATTTTTTTTTTATTTTTTTTTATGAATTAATCCTTCATTGGGTTACAGTTAATCCTTTGATCCTTTGAGTCATGGAATTTGTCAACCAAGCTTCTCACTAGTTCGCAATCCTGCCGGCAGCAGGATTAAAAAAACGAAAGGTTCACGTGGAGGTGGAAACTCGCGGGTTATTTATTTATTTTTCAGATTTCTTTTCACAGTAAAAAAAATAAAAAAAAAATACGTTCAGATGAGGCACGGTTAATTGGGTCACTTTTAATTGAGTACAGGTGTAAATGTGGGCATAAACGGTTACTGATCTCTTTATGTTGGATTAGGATGGACCCCAGCTATCGCTTCCACCCTCCAGGGATGAGTGGTATGGATGGATGGATGGAGGGAGAAAGTTTCGCGTGGCAATCTATATCGGGGGGAGGGTGGGGGTCCACACACAAATGCAGAAGTATTGGTTATTAGACGTTGGTATAGCTTGTAATATTATGCTCAGTTAATGTTCTGGTGCGTGTGTGTATATAGAAACATGGGTGCTGGGCAAATGCAGTGAAGGGGAAAGTGTAGCGGGTGCTACTCAGAATGAGTTTATGAAAACGTTCCCCTGCGGCAGAGCAAATACATCAGAGGATGTGATTTAAGGTGCCGGGGCCCAGAAAGTCCCTCACTGCGGACGCCACAGTTCACCGGCCTCACAGGTGAGTAATGTGTGGAGTCGGCGCCAGTGAAAGGAGGGGAGGTAAAAAAAGAAAAAGAAAGAAAGCTCTGCCCTCCTTCCCGCGGAGAGCTGGGACATTTTTTTCCTAACTCCGAAAGTAACACGGGCGATGAGACGGGAGATTTTAGCGAAGGTTTGCTTGGCAGCCCCGAATAAGAATAATGAAACATGAAAGTGAGCTAGTTCATGCTCGCGCCGATCGGGAGGGATGGAGGGAGCCGGCGAGAACTGGTTCTCCCCCTGTCATTAATCATACATTCCACCTGGGGAAGGCTAAGTAATCCTTTATTCAAATCGGGTTCAATGAAGATAGGAACTTTTCTTTCTGAACATTAAATTGGCCTATTACGACCCCTGACAAAGCTTAACATATTCACCTCTTAACCCTCCAACGCACACTGGGTGTGAAGGTTTTACATTTTTTTATTACTTTTTTGTAGCATATCTTTTCATATATTCATTAATATATATTTTTTTTATTTCAAATGTTTTCATTCGAATTTTCATCATTTTAATAACTTTTTGTTCTTTGTAAACTGGCTTTGAGCACCTTTTAAAACCGTTCAAAATAAAGAATTATTATTATTATTATTATTATTATTATTATTATTATTATTATTATTATTATTATTATTATTATTATTATTATTATTATTACACAGCCAGTCAAATAGGATTTTTTTGGAAGTCACTTTTACAGGCCTATTTTGAGAGACTCCACTGAGGAATGTGGGTCAGAAAAGGTTCTCACGCGGGGTGGATGGAGTTGCTGAATTCCATGATGACTAAAGGCGCTTTGGACGTGCAGATAACGATGCTGCAACAACACGGCCACTGTCATTCAGGAACTACCCACCACCCCGTCCATTTATTGGCTCTCATCCATCTGGAAAATCAACGGAGGGGTTTACAAAGATTCACATACCAACCAATCAATGCACTGGGCTATAAAAGAAAAAAAGTGGAATTCCTATCAATCATTTATCATTCCATGTTCTCTGCAGTCTGGTGCTTGATTGTGCCACATTGTCCAGGGTCAATCATTGAACAGATTGTTGTCACGGAAACAACGCCCGGTGCCTTGAAGTGTTTCCGCGGAATGCCGAGGTAGAGTTGCGGAGGGAGTTTTTTTTTTTTTTTTTTTTTTAATGTGTGTTCAGCGCCGAGACGTCCGCTTTTGGAATAAAGTGTTACGGGTTGAAGTGCAGCGATGGCTGAGTTGATTTAATAGCACTTAACACGCGCCGCACTCCGCAAACCTCTGCGTTTCCCTGATCAAGCCCTGTGCTTTTTTTTAAGTTGCTCCACTGGCGTCCGGATACATAGCGCCGTCCCCTCTCGTAGGTTCCCCCGGCTGGAGGCTTTATCACCCCAGACTTCAGATGTGGGCCTGTTAAGCCTGCTGCAGGGTGGCTCGGAGATTTGCAGACACCCGTTTTTTGGCTCTACGGCGATGCCCTTTTTGTTTTGACGAAGTCCTCGGGCCCTCTACTGGCTTTGCTTTGAGCCGGCTGCAATCGCGTTACACACAGCACAGTGGTACGTTATCTCCTAATGAAAATGCGCTCAGTAATAGCTGCCTCTGTTGCATCGTATAAGCCGGTATACACACACTTGTGTGTGTGTGTGTTTGTGGGTGTGCGTGCGCCTTTCATTGCACTTTCACATAGCTCCTTTTTAAAGACAAAAGTCTGGGCAGTTGACCCCCGAACAACATGCAGACCTTTGATTGATTTAGTTTTGATTGGGAAAACGTTCTCAATTATAATCTTATCAAATAATCCTATCATGTATTTCCTCAATTCTGCAGTAATGTTATTTTAAGTAACGCAATTAGGAACACAAACTGATTTTATGCATCTGGAATTGGCTTAATCAATTTCACAGAAAATGAAAGTAATCAAAGTGGCATAGGGAAATTATTTTGCTTTCAGTTAAAAAAAAAATGTAAATGTATTTCATGCAACATTAAAACAAAATACTCTTTAAATATAAGCCCAAGCCATTTGAAGTCCTTAGAATTGGCCTTGGACCATTTTGGGGGCGGTGTGTGTGACCTTTGTGTCCCGATGCAAAGACACACTTGCTCGTCTATTTCTTCCCTCCTTTATTGTAAAGGTCCGTCTCTCGTCAACACTAACTATTTATTTCTGCTCTCCGCGACCGAGATAATGAAATGTTACACATTTCCCTTTTCTCCAGCTGCCCCCGGGCTCCAGGATCGTTTGGAAGATGCAACGGGCAATCTGTCACAGCCGCTTATTCACTCGCCACTGCACGCAGTGGACACAAACGCATGCATGACGCACGCCCACACACGCACGCGCGCACGCTCGGATTTTATTGGACTGTGCGTTCAGATGTGGGGTTGACGCACGCATGAGCGCGTCGGCTGGGGAACCATATCGGCCGAGCTCCGCCGCTGTAATAACAGCCATATTTTATAGCCGCCGTTGTTTTACACTCCTGACACTCGTGGAAGCGGTGACATGTCTGAGTGAAGCGCATGATGTCGTTAAGACAACGTGAGCGAGTCCGTCAGAAGAGACTCAGGTTGGTGAGCCGCTATATTCCGTGAAATGTGGATTTCACGAGGGCGTGTGATACATCTGATCTGTGCAACGCAAACACATGAGGGTGATGTTAGTGAAATATACCGGAGGGCCACGGACCTCTTTGGCGACAGTAAAACATTTATATTGTGGCGTTAAAGCAGCAATATGGCCTGGTGGAAAATACTATTAATAAAAGTCCTGCGTTTATTTTTCACTCTGATTTTATTGGCGAGATGCTTTTATTTTAATAACGTTCAAAAAGCAACGCTCACCGTGCAAAATGGATAAGAAAATAAAAATGTTTTAAATCCCATATGATTTATTTTTGACCTCAAACGTGCACAAGCACAGCACCTGGATGACCCCACGTCTGACCTTTGCCTGTAGACAAACAATTTTAACCTCTGAAGGCGCCCGTGACCCCGGCTGAATGGATGCTGCTCATTAGGCCCCTCCCCCTTCAGCGAGGAGACGCCTCCTCGCTGAACCGCTATCCTCAGCCAGTAGCAGCGCGTCTCCCGCCAGACCAGGCCGTGGCTCCTCTCCCACGGCACGCAGGTGTCTGAAGGCCCCGTAGTCTGTGTTAGCGGGCCAGTTGTCTCAGGGAGACGAGGGCAAAGGTCACAGGCGCTCAAGATGCGCGCGCACAGTTGGTCGCTCTGGCCTGTGTCTCGGGGGCTCATTCGGGTAGGCGGTGAATCCGAAGGGCGCTGGCGGTGGCAAATCTTCCGTGGCACTGGGTCGGCATTGCTGCGAAACTGAACCTTGACTGCTTCATATTATTCCTCTGAAAAAATCTGCAATATATATATATTCACATCGTTTATTATATTTATATTGTTTATTCCGTGCTAATAAGTGATCTGTTAAGCTCAGCTAAAACGGTGGTGCGTGAAGAGAAGAACTCCGAGTTTATCTGAGGACACCAAAGTCTGGTTTTATGGCCATTTCTTTTTTTAATTCCGCCGGATCACCGATGACGTGCGACTGCGTGTACTATTGGATAAGGCACACTTAAGTTTTTTATTTATTTATTTTTTTTCTGTCAAGGCATTCACATTAGTCGCCTGGGCTCAGACAGGTGCCACCGCTTAAGTGGTAATAACACTTGTGAGGTCCAAGTGCGCAAAAGAGAAAATCCCGATCGGCTGAGGAGGTAGAGCACAGAACATCTATCGGAAGTGGAGCTAAAACTCAACACTCAACACTCAGCCATAATAATAATAATAATAATAATAATAATAATAATAATAATAATAATAATAATAATAATAATAATAATAATAATAATAATAATAAAAATCATCATAATAATCATAATAATAATAATAACAACAACAATGATAATAACAATAATGATAATAATCATCATAATAATAATAGCAGTTTAGATTCTATCTGAGTTACTTTCAGTCAAAAAAAAAAAATACATGAGCGTCACTGTCAGATACTTTTATTGCCCGGTATTTATTTCTTCAATATATTATTTTTTTTTAAACCATTTTTGTAAGTTCTATCTCCAATCCACCTACGTTATCAATCCACTGTGAGCTGCAATGTATTCGTGTCTGTTTCCATCCCTTTCGACGCACATGGCATTGGAGGCAGATTAAAGGGTCGTTCCACCAGCTCATTGGGTAATTACTCGTTTTAATTGCTCCCGTTCAAGGGAATTAGCTGTGTTGTGCGCTCTCGGTGTTTCCGCTGCCATTGTTCAACATCATCCAGTTTCAGGCTTAGTGACATCACAGAAGTCAATTGAGGAGACTGGAGGAGGCCTCTTTATTCTACCTGAGTATTTGAGTCGAGGCGGACAAAGGTCCCGGAAGGCTCTCAGGCGCCGAGCTTTCGGCTGCTTCCGAAGAGCTTTAGACTCATTTTCCTTTATTCAAGCCAAAGCCGCCTTTCCAACCATAAAGTAAAAAAAAAAAAAACATTATTCGAAATTGGTAATAAAACGGGTGAGACTTTCCTATTCAAGTTAAGGGCACTTTGTGGCATGATTGGTTCCAGATCTGACAGTGGAATACTGTGTAGACAATAATAAATATATTACTACAGTTAGTAACTCACAACGCCATCAGAAATGTTCCACTACAGCTCTCTGCGACAATATCAATTCCCAGAGGTTTTCTGAGGATTTTTTGTTTTATTATTATTTTTTTTTAAGCTTTTGTATGGTTAAATATCAATGTCCCCCTTTTTTGTTTTTTGAATGGTTTGTATTAACTGTCCACGTCTTGCCTCTTCCCGTCAGCACACTTCTGAATGAGATTATTGCTCACGGAAAACGGATTAACCTCCTGGTGAGGGGGTTCGGCTATAGTCATTTCCTGAGTGGCCCTGTTTCATGCGTGCACAGAGAAGTATTCCAAAATGCCAATTAGCCTCCTTTTTTTTTTTCCCCCGTATTATCTCTCGGCTCAGGCTGCGTTGACGCAGGTCTGCCTCACAAATGACTCCCAAAGCCTTCATTTTTAATGGGAGTCCCTGCAACAGCTACTTGTAAAAAAAAAAAAAAAGAAAAAAAGACACTCTTGAACAGGTTCATTTAAATTTCTCTATACTTTAATGAATAAAATCTCCCCCATGTGTCATTTTCTCAACAATAATAATTGGAGTCGTGATAAATATGGGCGTGTTCGCTGACCTCTTGAGTGTCAAACAGTGACTCCACTTAGCAGCTGTTTGTGCCGAATTAAATAAAACCACCCACCGGCCCCCCCGAGAGCGTCTCAGTGCATGATTCAGCTTTTTAATATGCAAGTATCATTGCAAAGGCCCCAAATATAGCAGCATCAACATGGTGTCATTCTACATAGCAAGGTTATCTTTTTAATCCCAGGGAGAACGGCGGCGGTGAATAGAGTTTTACAAATAAAATAAAAAAAGTCCAAGTTAGCAACTGTGAGTAAATGAGCAAAGTTTTGCGTTACCCTGTTGTCATTGTTTGATTTAAATGCAATTTTGTTTTCGTTTTGGACCGGTGCGAAAAGTTTTCACTCTAAACGAAGAAAACAAGAAGTTTGTGTTCCTGAAAGCAGCTCGATTTTTATTTTATTTATTTTTTCTTAAACTTGTCGGCTCTTGCACAGGGATGATAAATCAGTGCATGTTGCCACTGTCGCTATCTAATAAAGACAAAATGGCTTAGAAACATATACTTTTGGCAAATAAACCAGTCAGATGTGACGGCATAAAACTTAACAAACCATTTCGGGAATATAAAAAGCGATCCGAAAAGCCTCACAGCGGGCGAGTCACAGTTCGTCGCGAGGGAGCGCGTTCCGCTGACGTGCGACAAATCAAATGTCGGAGAGACGACGCGCCGCTCGACAAAGATGCCGTGTAATCTGCCAAATATGCTGCGGCGCAATAAATTACAAGCAGAGCGCCGCCGCCGCTTCTCGCTCACCGCTTAGTTTCGTGTGAGGCACATCTGTCGTCTGCCAGTGGTTACATCACTCTGCTCTTTCTTAATCCTGAGCAGCCTCCAAATGTTAAATGCTTAAGACAAGGAAGGGGGAAAATCTAAAAATCAAAAATCAAAAAAAAAAAACCAAGGTCCAGGCTTTGCGTCCATTACCTAATGAGTGTCCTGCCTTCAGATATGCACAACACTTAAATCAGTTGGACAGTCAAAGATCATGGAGGACGTGGGTTTTACACAGGGAACCCTTCTTCAGTTTTTTCCTTTAATGGATATTTCACCGGGGGCATAGGTAAATAGAAAGGCTTGAGGGGCGTTCGAGTTCATCACGTCCAAAATGGAAATTGGCACGCCGTGTTCCCGGTGTTTGTTTTCTTTTTTTCCCCTCAGCTCCGCGGGAAAAATCCTGAAATCCTGTTGACCTAATAGGCTTATGGGATAATATCACTTTACTGTCCTCCCTCCCTCTCTCTCTCTCTCTCTCTCTCACTCTCACTCTCTCTTTCTCTCATCCTCGCTCGTCCCCGCTCAGTGCCTGGTGTTTGAAGATGCTCCCAACGGCGTGAAGGGGGCGCTGGCGGCGGGCATGCAGGTGGTGATGATTCCCGACGACAACCTTGACCCCGGCCTTACCCAGGAGGCCACGCTGCGACTCCGCAGCGTGGACGAATTTGCGCCGCACCTCTTTGGTCTGCCGGCGTACGAATGAGCCCCCAAACCCCAAACCACGCCATATGCAAATCAGGGGCCTCCGTGCTGCACCCTGCTGTGGGTGAATACTGATGTCGTTTATTTATTTTTCTTGCCAGCGAATGATATTCGCTACTGCTAAAAAAACATTAAAAACAAAAGATTTTTTAATTCAAGCTGAGCTTATGTTTTTTTTGTTTTTTACACGTTTCCTTACATACTCTAAACTTTTCATTGATGGATTTGTGCATTTTTTTTTTTTTTTATTCTTGACATTTTCAAATGTTTCATGCAGTGAGTGTGACGTGTGTGACTTTAACAGAATCTCAATTCTCTACTCAAAACACTCCACTGTAATTGCCTGTCCTGCACTGTCAATCACAAGTGCCATTGAGTTTCCAAACTTGAATTTCCCCACTTTAAACATGAACTGAATTTGGCTGCAAGTATTTTTTAATTAACGTTTCGGAATATACTTTGGAAATTCTTTGTGTTGAAATGTAGGTGTTAAGACATGACGGTAGATACGTTAAAGAACGCGCTTTTTGCTCCAATATTTTATGAATTTATTTCCATTGCTTCATTGAGACAGCTTTTTGAAAAATGTAGATTTAGTGGAGTTTTATACGTTTTTTCCAATGTACTCGAGTCTCCCAGTGGAAAAAAAAATAATGAAATAAGCTGAGCAATTCCAATTTTTGTCATTCAAATAAGCTGTTTGCTCAAGCAATTATTTTTTAAGGGTTTTGGTTACAGAATGCATGAAGACTTGTTTTAATATAGTTGTTCCGATAGCACTGGGTTAATCTCTTATTATGTTATTTCATTTTTATGTGTGTGTGCGTGTCCGTGCGCACGCACCCCCCCCCCCCCAAAAAAAAAGCCTGATTGGATCAACTCAATTAGTTTGTGGGCAGGATTTCCAATCAAACAAATATGCGTGGCCACAATTCAAACCGGAACCATCTGTACCATCTCCCTCAAGCAAATGCCCGATAATTGAACTGAGATGGTCCCAATTTATTTGGATTAAATTACGCTAAAAGTTACCAAATGAATGAATGCATGCTTTTCCCAAATTAAATTGACATTGTCATTACTATTTGTTCATTTTTCCTTCATTTGGAAAATGAAATAAGGTTACGGTTCTCTTTCCATTCGTTCCCCATCAATCCCATTGAAATGAATAGGGAATTTTTTGGGTCTTTGATGTTCAAAGGCTTTTTAGAAAAACAGAATTCCCAGCACCTTGTCATCGGGTGAAATCCACCGTGTCACGACCTCTGCCCGCTTCAAACCCATGTCCACCGTTCCACGCTCTGAAATCGTCGGCTGGCTCCGGGAAGTCTGCGCGCCCGCGTTCAGCATGTGCGTCGGCCGAGTCTCTCTGCAGAGCGGCCTTTTTCCCACTGCGTTTTCTTCCCAAAATGCAGCGCTCTAGTGGTTTCCTCCCCTCCACCTGTGCCCTTGCTCAATCAGAATGCACCTGGACGGCGACGCGCTGCAGGCCTCCAACGCCCTGCGCTTCATCCACCTGCAGCTGCTGGAGTTGGCCCAAGACTGCGACTCGGTGGCGCAGGACGGGCCGGTGCGCTCGCCCTATTTGGCCGGGCTGCAAAACAAACTGGAGAAAATCCTCTACGAGGTGTCTGTCTCTCAAACTGACCCAAAACATTATTATTATTATTTATTTCTTTAGTGATACATTTGCAGTCATTATTATTATGCTTATAATTATTATGATGATTATTATTATTATTGTTATTATTATTATTATTATTATTATTATTATTATTATTATTATGCTTAAAGTTAATGCATCACACAGTCCTCATTTTATTTATTTACCTATCTTCTGTCTCTCCTGTGTCTGATGTAGACCCGTGCAGCCTGCAGTCCCCCTCTCAGAAAACCGGAAATAAACGACTTCACCATCCTCAAGACGGTTGGCAGCGGTGGCTTCGGGTGAGAAAGACGCAATATGCAATGTTTAAAGTTAATGCATCACACAGTCCTCATTTTATTTATGTACCTATCTTCTGTCTCTCCTGTGTCTGATGTAGACCCGTGCAGCCTGCAGTCCCCCTCTCAGAAAACCGGAAATAAACGACTTCACCATCCTCAAGACGGTTGGCAGCGGTGGCTTCGGGTGAGAAAGACGCACATTTATTTTAATTTGTGCACACATTTTTCTTTTGTGGATTGTGCTGATAATGCAGAGTATAAAAGAAAATGAACGGCACACGTGTCCATGTACGTTTTATTTTGAGTTCATAAAAATGGTTCATTCTTTAGACATGCAGTTATTCCGTAGCAGTCACTCCTGTGCGTGTTTCCCATCCTTTTGGCCAGGACGGTCAAAATCGTGCGCCACGGCCAGACCGGCAAGCTCTTCGCCATGAAATTCATCAAACGGAAGCGGTTGACCAACCTGTCCCTCGTGCAGCAGGTGTTGGTGGAGCGCGACATCCTCACCTTCACCGAGCACCGCTTCGTGGTGCAAATGTTTTGCACCTTTGAAACCAAAGAAGACCTGTGCATCGTGATGGAGTATTTAGCAGGTGTGTGTCTCTTCAAAGAAAAAAAAAAAAAAAACCGGAGCACGTTTTATTGAATGCACTTATTACGTCGACCCATCATGCTTCATTCTCCGGACTCTTCGACCACCGTTGCGCGGCTCACACACGCATTGGACGTAGTATTTGACCCCGACTCTCCGGATTTGCACCTAGGTGGGGACTGCGCCACGCTGCTTCATCGATGCAAGCGTCTCCGCGTGAACATTGTGCGCCTGTACACCGCCGAGATTGTGCTGGCCCTGGATTACCTGCACAGCTACGGCATTTTGCACCGAGACCTCAAACTCAACAAGTGAGTCCCCCAGCCGCCCGCTCGCTAACTGGTGACATACTTTGCACCTTGTACACATTCCTTCTGCTTCCTGTCTGCGCACAGTCTGTTGCTAACGTCCCGGGGCCACATCAAAGTGGCAGACTTCGGACTGTCCAAGATCGGCCCCGTGCGGATGACGGCCGACCTGTACGACGGCTGCCTGTTCAAAGTCATCCGAGAGTTCACGCACACCGAGGTGGGTTTCCCGCTCTCCTCCGTGGGGGGAAAAAAAAAGATCTGGCGTATTGGGTGTCAGTCATTTTCTTTTTTTGTATCCTCCTCTTGCCCACAGGTTGCGGGAACTCCGCAGTACATCGCCCCCGAAATGATCCTGAAGGTGGGCTACGGGAAGCCCGTGGACTGGTGGGCCCTGGGCATCGTCACCTACCAGTTCCTGGTCGGCACTTACCCTTACTCCGGAAACAAAGTGAAGGAGGTCTTACATCGGATGGTCACGAGTGAGTCATCTCCCAGCATGCAATGGATTTAAACAGGACGGCTATAAAGATTTAAATTATAATCCTTGATTATGATTGAACCTTTCCAAAAAAACGGAATACATCCGGTCCCTTTGGTGGCTTTTAACATTTTATTTAAACTTTTATATCATATCTTCTTTCTTTTTTTTTCTTTTTTCAGGAAAGCTCTGGCCACAGGAGGGGAGGGTTGTCTCTGCCGAAGCCCAGGACCTTATCACCCAACTGCTAAAAATGAGTCCGGTGAAGCGGCTGGGCACGCGTCAGTAGCGGCGTTCCAAAAACTCATTTGTGTTCAATAAAGTATTGTGTTGAATAGTATTATTGCGGTTTAGAATATTACATTGGAATTCCTCCTGGCACCATACATTATGGTTGGTGCGTGTACTGAAATGTAAAAATGGTTCTATCTTTTAACCAGGAGGAGCCATTGAGGTTAAGACCCATCGCTTCTTCCAGAACGTGGACTGGGACAACCTGCCGAATCCTGACCTGGTATTTGAGCCCCAGGAGGACTCCAACAATTTCGAATGTGAGTGCCAACATAAACGTACGAGAAAAAAAAAACAAAAAAAACAGGCTCAGACTGCTTCTTTTTTTCCCCCCCAGCGCTCGCTTTTTAATTCAAATGTTGGTTTATATGCAGCACACGCACTGCGTGGCAGCTCCCGGTGACTACATGTTTTAGTTTTTAGTTTACCACCTGTTGATGTTTTTTGTGTCTCTCTTTTTTTTTTTTCCCCCGCAGACCTGTCGGACACGTCCTCCGAGTCCAGCGACTACCTTCAGTCCACCGACGACGACGGAGAAGAGAGCACAGAGGACCACCGCTCCAGCGAGCTCGAGCCCGTGGACATCCCCTACTTCTGCTCCGTGCCTTTCCGCTTCAGAGAGGTGCGGTCTGCTCGGCTATGCGTCACACATGCGATAAGATGAGATAGTCCCTCATTGTCCCACGGTGGGAAAAATGGGTGGTGCTACGGCAGCGGAGTAACCGTCCACGGCCATAAATAGAAAGGGCACGGCGTGAAATAAACTAGAGTTGTGTGCAGGGAGTAAAGAAATATACAGTCCAGTAGACACAGTATATACAATTGACTAATACTATATGTAAATGAAATTAACATTATGGAATGAAATAATGATAAATGCATTTTAGATTTACAGTGTAATTAAAAAAATATATACGTGCAATGGAGTTTTTCCCAATAATAACCTGTGCATTTTTTGAATGTGCCATTTTCCACTTAGTATACGCATCCCCAATTTCTTAATATATATTTCAACATAAGTGTGAATTCCCACTCAAATGATCAGGTCCTGGAAAACTGTCAAAGTCCCGTTCTGGCAGTTAAAATATATATATATATATATATTTTTTTGCAAAAGTCAACATTGCAACGTAGATATTCCATCGCTTCTAAATCTGCAGGTTTTCGGCGACCCAGAGCCCGTGTCCTTCACACTCCTGAGTCAGAGCCTGCCGTCGACACAGGCCAAATACAAGAATCGGGATGACGAGGAGGAGGAGGAGGAAGAGGACGAGGACGTGGAGGAGGGAGGCACGGAGGAGGAACAGCTCAGCCTGCCGAACCTCCTCACGTCCTCCGACTCCAGTGATGAGAGTTCCTTGGATTCAGGGAGCGCCGACGAGGACCAGGCGCGCCACTTCCTGCGGAACGTGGACTGGGAGAAAATCCTGAATCAGGACCCCGTCTTCCGCCCCGAGGTGGACTCCGCACATTCTGAATGTAAGCGCCGACAGAGAAATACAACTCATATTTTTCCAGCTTTTATCGAGTAGTGGTGTAAAATTCAGTTTTGAAAACACGCCGCCGGCTTTTTCTCTTGACCTCTTGATCGACCTCTGTTGACTCTTCCTCTCCACAGACCTGTCGGACACCTCTTTGGATTCCCGCGCTTATCGCGGGACCACCGACGACGAGGGCGGCGAGGGCAGCGACGATGGCCGCTCCAGCGAGGGCGACCCTTCTGGGATGCCGTACTTCTGCTCCGTGCCTTTCCGCCTTTCAGAGGTGCGGTTTCGGATTCTTCCGTAACAATCGCTCCGCGTGTTTCCAATAATTCCGGAGGCCATCTAAATCTGCATTGGATACACGCCCCATATATGTAACACAGTCATTATTATTTTATTAATTTTTTTATTACATCATAAGTGTGAAATTCCATATCTGCAGGTTCACGGCAACCCAGAGCTGCTGTCCCTCACACTGCTGATGGAGAGCCTGTCGTCCACGCACGCCAAATACAGGAAAGCAGCAGATGAAGAAGAAGAGGAGGAGGAGGAGGAGGAGGAGGAGAAGGTGGAGGAGGAGGAGCAGGGGCTGGGGGAAGAGGAGGAGAGAGGCACGGAGGAGGAGGAGGAGGAGGACCACTGTGAAAACGGCAACCCGCGACTCCTCAGAAACTCGGACCTCCTCACGTCCTCCGACTCCAGTGATCCGAGTTTGTGCGATTCAGGGAGCGCCGACCAAGACCCGGCGCGCCAGTTCCTCCAGAACGTGGACTGGGAGAACATCCTGAATCTGGACCCCGTCTTCCGCCCCGAGGTGGACTCCAACCGTTACGAAAGTGAGTGCCAACGACACTTCCTAGTTCCTGTGAATATTGTCACATTTCATTTTTTATCTTAGCACCAGCTTTTTTTTTTTTTTCCCTCACGATTTCCTGATGATCTTGCTTTCTCCAGCAGACCTGTCAGACACGTCCTCTGAGTCCAGCAACTATCGGTCCACCGACGACGAAGCGTGCACCAGGGAGCGCCGCTCCAGCGAGGGTGAACCTTTGGAGATGCTGTTCTATTTTTTTTTTTTTTTTTTTGAAGCGTAGTTGTAGTCTAATGAATCTCAGCTGTTTATTTTTTTAATCTGCAGGTTCACAGCCTGGCCTTCACTCTCCTGAGTCAGAGCCTGACGTCCACACCAGCCAAATACAGGAAGACTGAGAGGGAGAGCAGGAAGGAGGAAGAGGAAGAAGAGGAGGAGGAGGAGGACAGCGTCCTCCGACTCCTCAGCGAGGTCAACCTCCGTCTTATCCAGGAGGCGCCACGGAGACTCATCGGTTCCTCCGGAAGCGTGGACAGGGACACCCTCCTGAATCTGGACCCTGTCTTCTGAAACAGGAGAAGGCCTCCAACCATTTTGAAAGTGAGTGCCATTTATTATTATTTGAATATTTGGATTCCAGTAATGTTTGGTGCGCATTTCCCTTTTCATGGCTTTTTAAAAATATATATTTCAAGACTTTATGCACAATAATTACTCATTTTCTCCGTAGACCCGTCAAACACATTTCTCCCAGACAAGACCACCCCACTGCAGGAGTACCAAGTCATAAGGAGGAGGAAAGGAGCAAAAACGTGGGTGAGGAATTTTATACAGAAAGGAATAAAAAGGACAAAAAGAAAAGGAGAGAAGAAAAGTGTAAGGAAACAAATTCCCTCTCAAGAGCTGTACGGGCGTGTTTTATTCCAGAAGTTTCTCGTATATATAAACAGCGATGTCACATACTGTATGTATACATAATGTAGCCGATGCAGCGAATATAATTTAACTTATCATTTAAATAAAATGTGCAATTTACTGGTAAAATGTTATGTAATAATAATAATAATAATAATAATAATCAAACATTGTTTTTGTGTAGCTTTTAAAGGCACCCTAGGACCAAAAAATATACGGTAACAAACACGGAGCAACAACATTTTTCATGTTTTTTTTTTTTTTTTTACTTTTTTTCCCTTTGTTTGTTGCTGGTTTTATTATTATTATTTTTTACTACACAAGAGAAAAGTCCAAACTCTGCAGGGGGGCTGCGCTTAAACAAAACACATGTGAGACACAGCTACACCTAAACAAAAAAAGGAAAAAATCCCAGCTACAAGGTTTGCATTATTATTATTATTATTATTATTATCACAAA
>JAFBJU010000406.1:190918-276139 GCA_016785305.1 Colistium nudipinnis
TTGCTCCGTCCTCTTCTGTGTTCACCACTGATAGGCGAGAGTGGCTGCGGGACACATCCATCTTCAATGTCAGGTTTTATATCCGGGTTTTATCGGCGCTCAGACGAGCAGCAGGAGCAGACAGGAAGCCAGGGAGAGACGCTGAATGGAAAAAAAAAATCAACATTCCCTTATTTATTTTTTTTGCTCTTCATTTCATGCAGACTTGCCTCGTTTTGCATATTTTTTTTCAAGCTGGTCCCAGTTATGTAGAAATCAAAAGACACTGATTCATGTCATGTCTTTAAGGAGGTTTGCGCAGCAGCATTTGTATTTAATTTTTTATTAAATTTTTTTACTTTGGGGGATTTGGAAATTAAAGTACTCACCTTTACTGAAGGAAAGTAGGGATTAAATATGGACAAGCTCATTCTATATTATATTCTGGGGAAACCCACCGAAGCAAATGGGATTCACGTATTTAAATTGATTTGTCGGACTGACGAGGATTATATTCCCAAAGATGATCAGCAGCGCTGTGTTAAGACTCTTGGTTAAAATGCTGCCTTTTCTTTTAAGGACTTGGCCAAACCAAATAACGACTACTCTGTGCGAAAGGTGCGAGAACTTAAAAGATGGATTTCTCTTTATTCTCCACACCAAGCGAAAAAGCCTATCTCAAGACTTCATATCTCCAGAGCGCAGGCCGCGGCCGGATTGCCAAGAAGGGCGCGCGCGCGGGGGGGTGGGTTAGAGCACAAGAATCCCGAGGCCTGATGCAAGTGCCGAGCCGGCCGCATGCCATTTTGTATTCTGCTGCCAAAGTGTGCAAACAGAGAGGGATTTTATGGAGATGAAGATACGGAGGGGCCTCTGACCGCGAGAAGCACTTTTGTCTGCTTTGAGATGAGGATGCAGACGCCCGGAGACCGGGTGCCTCCTCAGTCATGCAAATAGACCTCATGTTTAATGCAGCGCGGAGCTGTGAGTGAATAAATGTCACTCCGGAGGGGGCCAGGTGACGGCCAGGAAAGCTCTGGGAAGAGTGCGATGTACAATTAGGGCCAGGCAATATTAGATGAAGGCGCTTTGTAATATTGCTTTGTGGGGAGAAATATGACGCACCGTGGAATGTTCTTTTCTTACTGGCGGTTTCACATCATGGGATAATGAGAATGATGTACGTGTGCGTTTTGGTCTCATATTTGGACGCTGTAGTGACATCATTTCCGAGCCTCTTGAGGATGTAATGCGTAAAGCAGAGGTCTTCAACAGGGGGTACGCCCGGTCTGTGGAGGTGCTGCAGGGGGAGGTCGCACAATTCTGTTTGATTAGACGATTTTTTATATCTAAATTTTATATGAATCACAATAATAGGGTGGCTATGTTTATATACATATACTGTATATATATAATATCTATATATAGACACAGCCCTGTTGTGCAATATGTCTGCCGTCCTCCTCAGCCACGTCCCTGGGCCTCCGCCGCTTCATTCATTCAGAAAACAAATCTTCCCTGAACATAATCCCGACAGCGAGTGTGTTTCTTCACGCGGTTCACTCCGCCTATTTATTCCATTTGACAAAAATTACCCCATCAAACCGTGACGGGGGAGTGCGCTTTTAATTTGGAGCCTGCGCCCCCTCCGTTGAATTATGTATATTAGAAATTGATTCCTGACTTAATTTTTAATCACCTCTATATCACCCCGTTGGTGTTTATCCATTCCACCTCGCTCTGCGCCGGGTTTGACACAGCCTGTGTTAATCTGGCGAGCCGCGATATCCCACTCTGGCGCCTCATCGCTGTTCTCTCTCTTTAGACAAATTGCGCCGCGCGAGTAGACGCTGATCTAATGCAGGAAGGGAAATTCAAAGGAAAGAGGAAGCTGATGAATACTTTACACTGAAGGAGAACAGTGACAAACTGCCTCTCGTTTCCACACCTCTTTTAACTCCTGTATATAGAGAGAGATAGAGAGCCCTGTGTTTCGCATTGGGCGTTGCCGGTTTGTCTGTTTTTTGTCGTACAATGCAGAGTGACAATCATAATTATTATTATCTTAAAATAATAGCATAGAAATGATTCATCACAGGTCCAGTAAATAATAGTTATTTTAAATGGTAAAACTGCGGATCAGTGACTTTTCCTGTCTAATTTCTTTATTTGATTCAGTCCTGGATGATTTCAATTTTATGATGTTTGGGTTCAAATATTTTAGAAAAAGCGCGTTTCGAAAGCCGTAGCGTCCCGGCTGTTTTTCAAGCGACCACGCGCTACAATTCACTTGCAAAGCTCGGTTAATTGGCTCGCCTCGTTTTTTAATTAAAATGGAACAACAAACCAGTCCTCCTTTGCTCAAAGCACTGCGGTCAGGAAAATTGGAATTGCACCCTGACCTTTAAATGCTTTGAGTGGTTTGGATGGGAGTTGAAGATTCAAATCATAGTGCTTTAATGAATGTTGCCTTTGCTGTCCAGAAAGGAGTAGAATCCATAGTCCAATAGCACAAATCCGTTTGAAAGTATTTTTTTAGACTTTCTAAAAACACGTTTTTTGGAAAGTGAGGACTGAGCTCTCTCTCGTGGGCGCTTATCATACAAAATATGGTAAACTGTGGCTTGAGTTCGTCATCATACTTTATAAATATATTTATTTATTTATTTTTTGCTTACAACTGACTGAATTATGTTAAACCCGTTTCCATAAATGTCTCCAACCAGATATATTTAACTACATATACTCATATGGCTAACAGGCATCTTTCCTACTGCAGATACTCGTCACTTTCCACATGTGACTTTTGTGTGTTTTTTTTATTTGTCATGCCATTTCCAGTTTTGGCCTCATTCTGGTGCTGATGTCTTGGTATCGTTTGGTGACAAACCCCCAGCTCAGTTTTTTTCCGTAAAAATCAGAGTCAAAAATCTGAATCTGCGGTTATTTTCTAAACTTTATTATTCTTTTTTTTTTTTTTTTTTAACACGCCTCCTCAGAGGGATCATTTTAGCGAATTTCTGTTCAGGCTGTTTGGTAGTGATGGACCTGGGTGTGTAAACTTTATAAACACAACAGCACTGCAAAACCAAGGCACAGAACGGCAGCCACAGACAGCCGGAGACTCTGGCCTTAACTTAAAAAAAAAAAACCCTGTTTGTTCATTTATAGACAATTGGATGATTCCCAGCGGAGCAGGAGAGAGTTTCGCCACTGACGGTGCGCGCGCACACGCACACACGCACACAAAGACACACACACTTGAAATTATACAAGGTTTGCTTTGCTTTGCGACAAATAAAACAAAGACGGAAATGGAAGCGAATCCCCAGGGCTCCCGCCGCGATAAAAGTCTGAGCAGTGTTTAAGACTTGGTGTTGGACGGCCAAACTTTTATTTACCCATTTCCCAGCTGACGGGAAAATAGTGGATGGCAGAAATGAAAAAGGAAAAAAAAAAGAAACAACTTTAATACAGCGAGAATGTTCCTTTTTTTAAGGTCTTCACTCAGGTCTGTGGGGAAATTCATGATATGTAAATAAGTGATATTTAAAACTTCCACTGTGTGTTGAATTAGAAAATATTACAGCCCCAGTGCAGATATGAAAAACAACCCCCCTGACAAATGGAACTCCATATGAGACGGACGAGTTTTCAAAAGGCTACGAAAGGGGACGCCTATCACGGCGGCCACAGAGCGGCGTTATTTGATCGTCCACCTGTCAGGAAAAAAAAAATCAAGGCAACTTGCGATTTCTCTCTGTTGGATTATGATGTCGCTGAGGCAGGTTTGCCTGGAATTCTTTTGTTGGACGGCCCACCACGGAGGCACAATGCGCCTGACAAAGGCACCCGACACTGTGGACGGAGAAGACGGTGTGTGGGTGCAGCCAGGCCCGTGTGTGTGTGTGTGTGTGTGTGTGTGTGTGCGTGTGTGCGCCTCAGCGCCGCAGCTCCACTTTAATTATGAATTACTAAAATGATGAATTACTCATGTCTGCCGGTGCTGCAGAGCTATTGCATTGATTGTAGGCCGGGGAGTGGAGGAGGAAACTGAGACGAGCGATGTCGCATTTGTGGATTCAATGACGACTACCGCTGTTTGTACAGATCCCCCTCGCCAGGCTTCTTTTTTTTTCCCACAGTGTGTGGACACAAGTCCACCGGAGGAGGAGGAAATTGAATATTCTATTGAAAATACAGTAAATAGTTTGAAAACATTTATACCAATGATTTGCCTTGTCCTGCATCTACTGGTGTAGTGGTGTGGGCGGGGGCTGTGCGTGCGTATTATCATTTCTATCATGTGCCGCACGGCGCGGCGTCAAGTTCTCGCTTTCAGCGCGAGGTCGAGCGTGCGTGTGTTTTAAATTAAAACCGTCGCATTTGGTCAAAGGTCCGGATATTTGCCATGTGAGACTCGTTCGCTGCGTCCCGGGGAATTGAATCTGCAGACATGACAATCAACACCTTCCTGACCTTGTTATTGTAATAGAAAAAGAATAAATAAATCACTTCAAGAATTTAAAAGTAGACAACCCAGTGTACAGGTTGTTCCGTAGCGTCAAGGGACAAGACGCTCCTCGCAGTTGTCTGGCTTTAACAAAAGGAATGCACAATGGGCCTAAGTTTAACAATCTCGTGGCACATTGATCCAAACGCCCTGTGTGTGTGTCCCTGGCTGGTACACCACATTATATCCTTTCGAAAAATGTTCTAAGTAAAGAAACGATTTAATTCCAGGCCTTTTTAGGCCTTTTTGTTTTGTTTTTTTTCTGATTTTTTTTTGTTGCTATTTGAAGGCTCTGACAGGAAGGGAGCGCTCGAGCCTCCCTCCCTTCAGACCGAGCAGGGGCAGTAATAGGACAGACCACCACTTCCAGACTGGATTTTAGCGAGACATCCGAAGAATTAGGTCTGCTAAAAAAAGAAGAAGAAAAAAAAAGAGAAGAAAATCCCATGTATCCCCTAATTTCCCCCCTCATTAATTAGACAGGATGTGCGCTCATCAAAGGGATCCCGCTCCCAATCCTCCTGGTGACGAAGTTGGCCAGAGAAGAGAGGAGAAGCTTTCTAGCCTCAGGATGTGTTGACCTGAGAGGGAAATGGGTCGGGGCCCGGGGCATTTCCTCAGGGAAAAAGGTTTAATATCTATTTATATATATATATTACTCTTAATATAAATCATATATATTTGTCACCTGGATGTGTGGAAGACAAAAGCAGACACACGAGGTACTAGTTCAAAGAAATGCGTTTGTGCAATTACAATTAACAATTTATGTGCTGTACGTGGCAAAATATGCATAAGTCTGACAGGGTTCATGCAAACCAGTCTAAATGTGTGCGTGTGTGTGTGTGTGTGTGCGTGTGTGTGCGTGCGTGCGTGCGTGCGTGCGTGCATTGAACCAGGAACAAGTGCGGGAGAATTTCTGGGGGAGTATAATCCGCGGAGCACTGTGGAGTGAAGCCGAGTGTGACCGAGCTAGTGGGAGTGAAGGCAATGCTGGAGCAGAGGTAAGGGACGGTAGGCCCGACTATAGGCCGACAATAAAGACAGAATCCCCCCCCCCCCCCCCCCCCCCCCCCCCCCCCCCCCAAAACCACTCGGAGAAAGCCTTCTTCTGTCTCTTTCATTCTTCCTCATCTTTCTCTCCCATTTTCTTACCATCCTTCCTATCCTCTTCTCCTCTTTCTTCATTATTTATTTATTTATCCCGGAGTCTCTTTTTCTCTTCCTCCCTCCCCTTCCCCTCTGTTCCGTCCCAGTGTTTATTGATTTCATATCTCCTTCTGTCCTTTTCTTCGCTCCTCTTTCACTTTTTTGTCCTATCACGCCTCCCGTCATCTATTCATCACCGCTCCTTTCTCTCCTTCTCCTCCAGCTCTCCTTTGTCCTCATCATATCTCCTCATCCGTCCCATCTCATCCTCCTCTTCTTCCTTTCTGTGTTCTCATCCTTTCTCGTTTCACTTCCCCCCTTTCCACCATTATTTTCTCCCTCTTTTATTATCCCCTTCCCTTCTCTCCTCCACCTTTTCGCTCCTATTCTTCATTTTTCCACAACCTTTCCTTCATCCCCTCTTCTATTTTTGGACATATATTCTGTTATCATCACCCGTCCTCTCCTCCATCAAATGACATCCCAAATCATTTTGTTTTGGTCTTATCCTTACTGTCTTTTTTTCCCAAACGATCTTATTTCTAACCTGTCAGAACAAAAGCATAAAAACACAAACCCATAGACGCTTCAAGGTCAATAATCCGCCTCGGATAAAATGACGTTAAAATAAATGGGAATTTATATAGAGACAACATCCGAAATTCCCTCTAATCTTTGATGTTCCACATGAGAGACTGCAACCTTAATAAATCACAGTCTAAGCTGTTACATGCCTCGTACATTATAAATTGAATCCATGTAAAGCCCCTGGTACTGTAAGAGTATTTTTTTTTATTTTTGTTTCTCTTTAGTCCACGCACGCTGACTTAAAGGATTAGCCAGGCCAGAGGAAGTAAAAAAAAAAGAAAAAGAAAGACAGAAGTGGATCGCCATTTCTACCGAGCACAAAGACGAGACGAAGGGGGGCGTTTGGAGTCACGCGGTGCTCGACTGTATTTCACATTGTTTGATATCTGGAATGTTCTCGGGCTCAGACAGAATTAACCACTTGACAGTAGCGGAGGAGAGAACAGACGGATTCAGGGGAAACAAAACCCAAGTGTGAGAGCGAGGGTACATGTCCGAGGGCTGCGCGTACTGTATATCCATAAAAATCCTGGAGCACCCAAGTATATCCGCCATCATGGAGAAAGTATTTAATACATTTTAAAAAATGACTTCCGGTCCATTTTCCGGCATTGAGGAAGCCGTTGTTTTTTGTTTTTTTTTAAGCTGTAAAATAAAAAATATGCGTGAAAATATGCCTGGTCCGATATAGCGCATACAGTGTGAAATTCTACTGGAGCACCATTATTATATTTATCTGTAGTCAGTTTGCAGCAGAAAAGTGGAGAAGTGAGCGTATGCACAGTGGCCCCGCCCCCTTTTCCACCTGACCAGGTGGAAGAAGGGCTGGCACACCTGTGAGGCGAATGAGGAGGAAAAACCAAAGCAGAGTGGTGAGAGTTGTTTTTTCTTTGTGTGTTTTTGACAAAGAAAGGGAGTACCAGTGCGGAAAAAGGTTGTTTCTGGATGTGTGGCAATAATAATAATGAATGTTAAAGAGCAGCGAAGCAGTTTTTTCCCAGAACCTGCTGGATATGTGCTGGAAATGACTTCCAGGACCAAAAAGGCCTGGACTGAAAGGCAGATTTTCTGGAGCTGGTTTGTGGACTTTGTGGAGGAGGAACCAAAGAAAGGAAGGTAAGACTCCTCTTGCTTCCACACACACACACACACAGCCTTTCTCCATACACACTTTAGCTTACTTTGTAAAACCTCACCTGCCACTATCTCAACATCCCCCGCAGTGATTTTTAAACGAAGACTGAACTTGATTTGATTGGAACTTTTTTGGTCTATTGAAATTTGAAAAGACTATTGAAAGACTATATTGAAAGACTATTTGTATTACATTTTAACTTTGTTGATGTGTATTTCAAATTCAATTCAATTTCAAATCAAGTTTTTTATATATATATATATATAACTCATGTATTTTGTTATGTGGAAAGCAATTTTCTTTTGAAATTGACAAAGGAGATCTAATATAAAATGGAACAACAAGTCTGACATTTTCCTTGTGTGTTTGTGTTACGAAACGCTTTCTGTCCACCACCAGACAGCGGGCCGCTGTAACGAGCTGAAGAAAAAAAAAAATCCTTCAATCTTTTGAAAATCCAACTGTAACCCTTGAGATGTGAAACGAGTGAAGTGAAGAGTTGCCTTTTCCTTATTTGTGGCATTTGTCAGAGGCCAACACAGCTATCGGACCGGAAATCACAGCCTCGTGTCTTTTGGTCATGGGGGTGCCGCAGAATTAAAAAAAACTCTCAGTTTAGTTGTTTTTCATGGGAGGGGTTGTTTGTTTGTGTTGTGCGTGCGCAATTAGTGTGATCTCCACAAAACATTGCTGGAAATGATCAGGTTTGGTTTCTTGGTCAGAACTCTGCAGTCGCGCTAAATCCTCCAAGCCGCTGTTGCTTATATTTCATTAAAAAGTGGATTCATGTTTAAAACTCTACAATTGTTCCATTGTTACTCTGGCTTTTTTATTTTTTTTTCATTGAGCAGGGCCAAACTTGGCAGATGGTTTCAAGTCGACAGAGCAGAGCGCGCAGACCTTTGAGAGGATCCGGGGTGAATCTGCGGCTTTGACTGTGAGAAATTCAACACCAGTGAGTCTCGCAAAAGAGTCCCACTCGCATCACTAATGCAACATTTAGATATCCCTGCCATTTATATCCCCGGCTGCTCCGGATCGGGACGTTTTGTGGAAAAGTGGCTGCGGACTTTTCTCGCTGCGGTGTGTTGTTGCGTGCGGCTCCTGCGGCCAATATTTGGATGATTTTAGGGTGTTTACATTAGATTATGTCTGCGCCAAAGAAACGCTGGCTGAGTAAAAGTGTCAGTTTGTTCAGAATGATGCGAGTCCACGTTACCCTTTGGCAGTTGGCAGGGCGACAATGTTTTTTGAGGGGCGCCAAGTCACCGCATTGCAAAAGGGGAAGGGGGAAAAACAAACAAACTGGAGTCAAAATTAACTCAAAAGAAATGAAAGACAAAAAAGTCAAAAAATACACAACTGGCTCATGGGGGCTTCAACTTAATGTACGCACACGCTATAAAGCTGTACTGGTTCATTATAAGTTAAAAATGTTTTTTTATATATATATTTTTTTTTAAAGTACCGCTATAGATTGTCAAGAAACAATCTTGACAAAGAAAAGTACCGTGTGACCCCCCCCGTACGATTCATCAGATATGCAACGAACCGATCATTTACGTGGGCCGCACAACGTCACCGCAGTAACAGGCGGGACTCTATTTCGGTCCATTCGTCCCGTTATCTTTTTTTACTGACGGTATGAAAGAGGGCGCTCTGAGCACACGGTGAAACCCCCCAGTTTAACACGCACAGCTTGATCACCACATCATCCTTGGCGCTTGGTTTATTCATTGTGGGGATTCATGTTGTAGTCACTCCACAGTATGATTTCACCAAGTACGGAGGTAAAGTAGCGCTGTGCGATACCAGGTCCAAAAATGGTTGTTTATGCTGTCCCACGCTAACACTCGGCAACACTACCCCACAATTGACTGTGTAAATATGTTCATCTGAATCAGGCGCTGGTAAAATACTCTGCTGAGACTGCTTTTGAAACTTAGGGAAAAAAACTCTATTCATCAGCCTCCAAAAAAATACTTTACCTGATGTTTTTGGATTTTATAGAATGGGTGTGAAATGTAAATTTATGACTGGATTGTTTGTGCCCAATCTCAGTTCCCTTCACTTTACTTTATCTCCCAGGAATTACGCCCCCAATTTGATACACCTTTTATTTAAATTCTTACTTTAGGTCCTCTATAGGTACTTCCACATTACACACACACACACACAATGGAGCAGCCTGCATATGGGGGAAACGCCACTGGAAAAAGGTGTCCCATTAATGGATGAGCATAAATCTGAATATTGGGAGTTGTGTGTGTCAATTGCAAATTGGTAAATGAACGAATGAATCATTTAGCATCGGCCTCATCCATTTTTCTGGCTGGAAAAAAAAAACGACACAACCCGAAACGTGCAAACAGACAGGTGTCGCCGTGAAGTGGTCCTTTTTTGAGTCCACCTTTCCCCCGCTGTTTATTTATTTATTTTTTAAGTCTCCTGCTGAGCCACCTCGGTTCCGTTTCTCCTCCGGTTCTGCCGAGCCAAGTCTAAATCGCTCCAATTAAACAGATCGCTGCGTGATGCAATTCAAGATAATCCTTGAATTATTTACGGTGGCTCTTTCTGCCCAACGTGACGGAGCCATTAGAGCGGCTTCCTTTTACCGCATCAATTAACCCAACACGCTTTCAGCATTAGCTCCCTGAGACGCGAGCTTGTCATAAAACATAGAAACCCGCCGCTGATTGCTCCGGTGAACAAGTTGAGAGATTAAGGGTTGCTTTCTTTTGCTTTTTATTTATTTATTTGTGTATTTTTAGCCGGGGTTTGTTCACCGTTTGTGCTGCGGAACAACTTGGCATTCTTTTGGACGCCCCCCCCATCCCCAAGAATGGAGGTTCATTTATGAGATACCAAGTTGATAAAATTGAAATATATATCAAAAAAAATATCAAAAATGCAGCTGTAGAAGCTGTGCTCCGAGTTGCCATGCCAGGGAGGAAACCATAACAAAAAAAAACATAAGAAAGCTTCGGAATTGATTTGATTTAGTTCCTGATCACACATATTCTTATCATTCCCTAATATTATATGATATTCAAAAAGAAAAAGTCCTCAGAAGCGTCAGGGGTATTGCCAATATTCCATTTTGTCCCTTTCCAAACATGAAAGAACAGACTCAAACAGTTTGATGGGGATAATGTCAAAGGCAGCAGGTGGAAAAGTTAAGCTGCTTAAAAACCCGCTTTGGGACGATCAATAAGGTTATTGTTGAAAAATTCGCCTGTGACTTTCTTTGATTTTTCATTTTTATTCTGTACGAGTGTGAAAAAGAGAGCGCGTCGGGGATATTTTTGTCGGCGGCTGCAACTTTTTTTTTATAAAAGAAGTGTGTGGGAGTGTTTTTTTATTTTTTATTTGGGGGTTTTCATTGTTGAGGGTGAGGCTGGCTTCATTTGGTGGATGCAGGTTGCACACTCCTCTGTCCTTTTGTCCCAGTGCGGTGAAGGATAATGGAGCCGACAGGTGCTGTTTCAGCCAGGTCATTAGTCCCAGTTTCCAGTAAATAAAGTACAGTCCAATTTGTGGGTATAATAATCTTCGTCAAGGACAATAAATGTCATTTTGGGACCTGACATTTAAGCGCACTGAGGCAGGAGGAGGAGGAGGAGGAGGAGGAGGAGGAGGACAGGCGCCGGTGTTGGCGAGGAGACAAAGAAGTGTTACTAAAAGGTCACTGTTTGGACTT
This sequence comes from Colistium nudipinnis, assembly GCA_016785305.1. Lineage (NCBI taxonomy): Eukaryota > Metazoa > Chordata > Actinopteri > Pleuronectiformes > Rhombosoleidae > Colistium > Colistium nudipinnis. The sequence continues at coordinate 201,983 of JAFBJU010000406.1, forward strand.
GGGCCCTTTTTGTTGATTGCTTCTGTGATTTCTTTTGGCGTCAAAGACGCACCTGGGCCTTTTTCTTAAAAGTTGCATATTATTATTATTGCGTTATATGCAAACATTGTGTATTTACTATTAAATGTGTATCATTTAATATAACATAATTTTATATCATATTATATATATTATACAGCCAGATAAAAGCACTGAGGCAACAAGTGGGATGTGATGATAATCATTTTGTATTATTAAAAAAACGTCCTCAAACCTGAGTACGACTTTACGCTGAATGTCATGGCTTCGTGCGGATTGTGTCTTTATGAAGTGGGATGGAATTACACAGGCTCCACTGCAGAATAGAGAAACTGGATTTCAAGAGGCTTTTTTACGCTTGCCAAACAATGCCCACTGTTACCCCCCCGAAGGGGCTGAAACACATTCAGATGACAAAAATCTAGGCTGGCCAAAAAAGAAGGAACCATAATTTTAAAAAGAGCACTCCTGTTATTGGATGATACGTGTGACACAGCTCCGAGCGCCACCAGCCGCTGGCTTTTGTTTAAATCGTCGCGCCGAATGGATTTTAGACCACGGCTGCTGGTGCTGAGAAGTGAGGAGGCACACGAGCAGGCACGGGATCGATAGTAATTAGGTTCTTGATGTGTTTCACATCGCACAAGTTTGTTCACACACCACAAGTTTAGCTGTTGACCTGCCCAAGGTGAGAGTAGCCAGAGTGTCCTCTTGCATATAAACCGTGTGTGCGTGTGTGTGTGTGTGTGTGGGTGTTGCGACCCACTGGAGTATGTCAGATAAAGCCATGCCGTGTCTTGCATTTGTTAGAGTTGTCGCTTTTCACCGTGTTCCTCCGCTAAGTTCGGAATCGTCGTGTCTCGTCATCGCATTTGTTTTTTCATTTGTTGTCATTTACCGCGGCTGGAAGGTTTGCAAATGTGTCGTGACACGCCGTGCACAATCGCCTCGCCTCAGATAAATGAAATGGGAGCTATGGGTAAAAAAAAGAAAAGAAATTGGAGTAGTGCGGGCACCAGCCTCTGCTCACTCATATCGGCCTGTGACAGATGTTCCAGCAGTTCTAATAGAAAAAGGAAAAAAAAAAATTGAATGGGCCGTGGCAGCTCTTGAAGAAGTGTGTACTCTATAGCTCGCTTGTGTGCGTTGATTGTCTCAAATATGGGCTATTGTGTTTATATTTACCATTTCATACATACTTCCCATGCCAGGTGCACACATTTTCTGAATAATCCTATTCGGCTCGTTTGCACATGTGAACACGTATTGCCAGGAAATACCTGCATGAAAGGAATGTGGGAATGGTAATATCTTTCCTCTCTAATTATGACTATTCATTAGATTTACTGTCTTCAAAAATACCTATAACCACAATGCAGTAACCCAACTGAAACAAAGCTCATAGCCACAGATGCCTTTGTGCTTTAGTCACAAAAGAAGGGCACATCACTGACCTGCCACATCCAAGGAGAAGATTATAGTAGATTATTACGCGCATCCTGATTTGGAGTTTTCACTTTGATGTCAACAAAGAGTGCAAGAATCCTTTGTTCACCGCATTGTGTAATCAATATGGAGCACCATCCCATATGGAGGTCCCGTGGCTCTCAGCGGGAGCAATTCAGGTCAATTTCCGCCTGTTGTCATCCACACAACTGGTGGCAAATCTATTTGAGTGTCGGCGTTTATTCTAGTTTAATTGTGCGACGCTAATTGGCCCTGTGGCCTGGGAGAGGGGGAGGGTCAGTGTCAACGGCTTCCGTACTGGTATACTGTATTTGAGCTGCTAAAAAAAAGGCTGACATCCAAGATGGAACAGCTGAGGTCTTTTGTACATTTTCTCAGATCAGCCACAACATGAATTTGTGAGTGTGTGCGCATAAGTGTGTGTGTGTGTCAGATCACTGCCCTGCACGCCCCTCATGTTGAAAACCACATCATATCGACTTCACAGGCATGTGTACACGTCATGGCAAGGGTTAGGATTGTTTGTATTGTCTGTATTTGACTGGCGTAAATTATATATATCGTTTTTACGTCCTTTTGTGTCCCAACTTAGCAAATGAGTTTAGTGCGGCTCATTTTGGTGTAATACAGCTTAACTTTTTATTTATTTATTTGTTTTATCAATAGCTCGCTGCTGCCGAAGGATCGGTTACAAGCGGAGGACAGAGTCATTTATATCGTCTCGAGTCTGGCGTGTCGGTGTTCAGTAAAACGATGGATGATATCCGCCTGAGGCTGGTTCAATACCTAATTTCACCTCCCTCTCTACTGTCTTAAATGATGGATCAATCAAATTTAAGTCATTGACTTGATTTACATTTGAAGAGCAACAGACACAGCCACGAAAATCTTTCTTTGAAGAGAGACCTCTATGAAGTCGGTTGGATTATAAATTCAGAAAAAAATAAATATATTACTAAAAGGATTCCTTTGATCTGGGACATTTTTGATTATATTTAGCTTGTTGAAATAATATTTTATATATAGATAAATCATGTCCTTTCAAAAGTTATTCCGTCCCAGAGTGGTTTTAATCCTCTTAACCCTATCCCAACCTTAACCCAATCCCATAACCCAACCTCCAATCCCTTGACACAATCCCCTAACCCTAACTCTATCCCATATGGTACCGTCGGATGCGGAAAGGCCATAAATGGAGGGGTGGAGCAAAATAGAATGTCCATGTGACCTTCCTATTAAAAGTTATTCTCAAAAAACGAGACTTTTTGACTTCCTGCCATTTCACCAACTTCCTGACACTGCAGAGACTCGCGGATGGTACCCTTGGATGCCAAAGGGCCAATATGGTGGGGACGTAGTCAACTTCCAGGTCTCTAGTGCCTTTCTATCAAAAGTTATTCCAGAAAGTGTTTTTTGGAGTCAGACTCTCCATTTCTTTTTATTGCCCGTAATGCAAAGAGAGACACCCATTTCACAGGGAACTTTCACACTAATATCTCACCGCAGAGACACAAATCCATCGCAGGGGTGCAAACAGCTTTTTGATTAAGATTCCCCGGCTGCCTAATGAAGAAAGCACTCCGCGCGCGTGCCTGCTCCTTCTCTGTCGTCGGCCCTTATGGAGCCGAGGTTGGAATCTATTTAAAACAGAGAGCTCTTGTCTGGAGATGTAGAGCTGGTTAGTGGGAAACACGCAGACCCCTGGACGTGGGGGGTGGGCCGAGGCGGGCATTGCAGATGGATGGAAGGGGGTGGGCGTATTCATCGCAAACCCTAAAACCCATCAAGCCATTCCAGGAAAGTGTCCGATGGAGCTGACAGCCAGACCACACAACAGCGGATGGACTAATACAAGCTGACGCATGCAAATTAGGACGCTGGACAGTAGTTTAGTGGAGTTTCGTTTTATTTCACACCAAAAAGTAACAGTTTCAATTACAATAGTGGCAAGCAATCCTATTTGACATTGTCAGGCTGAGCCCCACCAACCAGTTGGAAACAACTGAGGTCAGAGCCTCCACAGCTGTGGGCTGTGAGGGAATTGTGGCATCACTGACGACGCGCTATTGTCGAAATATCTTTGAATGCTGTCGTCACGTTTCGTCACTTTTCACGTTCACGCCGACGTAAGCACTCCGGGAGTCACGTTGGCAGCGCTGGGCTGAAATCCCGTCACGCTCCATTAAGAAAAGGGACGGACTGACCAGAGGCGAAAGTGGAACGAATGAACGTGAACGTCACTTGTCTTGTTTCACGCACACACAGTCTCTCCCGTGACGCTGATGGATGCCCATGAGTGCAGCCTGCGAACGGAATGAACCAATCATTTCTGCAGGTGATGTCTGCAAATTGAATATATAATATATGCAATTGTTGGTTTGTACTGCCTCCAGGAAGCAGGGGGAACCCAAAACGTTCCCTCTGTCTCTAAAAGTTTGTAGCATCGCAACCTTAAATGGCACCACAGTGGATACGCTCCTCCTTACCGAGGAAAGGATTTTAGTCTTTTGGGCCGAGGTCCCAGTCTGAACCCCAGAATGTCCACGGACCAGGGTGGCGTGTATATCCATCATCCTCTCCATATGTCCGGCAAAGGGCCTCTCCTCCTCCTCCTCCTCCTCCTCTCTGCTCGCCCTTTTCTGGTTTCATAAGAGGCTTTCTGTGTCAGTGAATCTTTTTCCGCACCCATGCTTCCCGTCCGCACACTAACCCCAGGGGCGCTGCCGTATTTTATGCATGTCCTCCTCTCGTCGCAAGGCCCCATAAATGGTCTCTCGGTGGGCAGAAGTGGGCCAGTGCATGGGAAGCTGAAAGCCACCGATGGTCCGCCCCTGAGCTCTGTTTACTGTGTCTGATTAACCTCCGCTGCCTTAATATACTCTCAGCCACTGCACTCTCAGACTCCGAGAGCCTGGCTGCAAAACAGTGATTGCATGGGTGGTGCACTCGGCGACTGCTTGCTTTTTGAGGACGGAGGGTCTCGCTAATGAATCCGTGACTCAGACTTTCACTGTGGAGAAATAAAGTATGATGGGATCCTTTGGATTTAGAGTTTTTGCTCGGCCTCCAAACGAATGGCCTTGGGCGACAAGAAAGACCATAAAACACTGCAAATAGCACACTCTTTTAGCATTTTGTTCTTTTGTTTAAGAATGACGTATATCCATTAGAGACATGCCCGATTGAACTGAGAGGTCAGGTTCCTGCCAATAAAAAAAAAGAAAAAGGTTTTACATGACCACATTAACACCAAACTCCTTTGGTTCAGTTTAAACAACCTTTTGGTATAAAGCTGTCAGTCCAACTTGTGTGGACTCAACAAGTCCTGTAGCATCAATAGACAGTTAAGTCAGGACCTCAACAACGGATTTATTCCGGGAATTTCTTCCATTGTTCAGTTCAGCTGAAAAGCTCCTGTCCTATTTTGTTTCGAAGATGATCAGGAACCCGAGCCCTGCGTGATCTTGATCTTAAATGAGAAGATATTTTTGTCTGTGTGTGTTTGAACCATCCATTTCTCTTTTGTTTTCACACTGAGGGAAAAACAAACTTCTCTGTACCTGTAATGTTTGAGCCCCATCTGATCTTGTTGGCAGATAATAAAGAAGCTGAGCTCCTGTGGTTAGAAACCACCCTCTGCAATCTAACGGACCGCAGCGGTTACACAGACGTAATCTCCTTTCGCACATGGCTGACACTGATTGGCAGGTGGGGGCCATTTTACATTTAATAGAGAGCTAATCAAAAATCTGGCGTGGCTGCCGAATGATTGCACGACAGTATATTGTAAAATCTGCATCCGACTAATCAACAGCACCTCCGCGTTAGCCCTCGAAAACAGGTTGTTTCTTGTTTACTTTTTAAATTTAAATAAAAAAACAAAAAAACAAGGAACAACTTGGATACATAACTTCTTTTGTGCATGTTTGCCCTTTTTACAGGAAATGGGGGAAAAGGGTTGGATCTGAAATACTTTATTAATAGCTCGGACCAATTCCACTTAGTGGGGCACAAAATAAATAACCAAACTAAAAACATCATGACATTTTTTTTTCATGACGATAAGAATTTTCTCTGATATCGATCAGATAAAAAAAGACCTTAATCGGTCCCGGTACCAGCAGAAACCGGAGGGCTCCAGGAGGGGGAGCGTTGAGCTGTTGAGCTCTTGAGCTACCTGGGGGGGCCACATTGCTTCCTGTTTTCAGCCCATACCAACATGAGCTACAGCAGGCTGTGGCAGACATCCTCCCCCCTTCACTTAATGTGTGCAGTTGCCCAAACACATGTCAGCGACCATCTTGTGGTGAAATGAGGGAGAATGAGCTGAAGACAATTAAGCTAGCCACCTGAAGCTAACTCATGCTAGCAGCACCACTGGCTGTGGAGCTGTTGGATAGTGCGGCCATTTTGCAGGTGCTTCTTTTGCAGGTATGTTGTTGTACACTGCTAGAAGACATTTCAGTGTGTTTTGTGAGTTTCTGCGACGTCTTTTTTTTTCCATATTTCATTTCATATCACTGTCTTATTCTGATATTAGCTACAGGAGTGGAGTAGTAGAGATGTGTTAGCTGGTTAACTGTTTTCTGTGTATTTCCTGTGGTGTTGTTTAGATTGCTGTCTGCCCACGTTTGTTGCGTTTCTGTACTTTTGCAATATATAAAATTGTGTTCATTATTGTACACATAAGCGAAAGGATGTGTGTGATTATCTGTTATATAAGTACAGTTTTTTTTTGTTTGTTTTTTTTGTTTTTTTTCAAAGACACTGATGGAATGTAACCCTTTATTTCTCATGCAGCTGACTACATCATGAAGGAATGTCCTTTTGATTGTCTTCCATTTCCGCTGGACCAGAGTTTCTGGTCAGTAGCAAGCTGGCGTGAAAGTGAGACGATTTCTGTGCAGCCTGGCGAAAAAGGATTTATGAGGTCAGTGCCAACACAGTCGATGGTCGGAGCGTGTGTCTGTGAGTGAACCCTGATGTCAGATGGGTTTAACACAGTCATAACAACCATAAACATTTATACGTTCATACTGCGTGCCAACTTTATGTTTGGGTGCCTTCTGATGACAAACCAACCCTAATCATTATTAAACCCACCAAATAATGCACTAAATTGGTTAATTATGGAACCCATAGGTTTATCCACATTTCTCTCTTTTTTTTTTTTTTTTATTGGTGTCAGATGACTCATTTGTGTGGTGAACCGGGCAGCAGCTAATTTGGCAGAGCAGCAACCTGGTAATGATAATGAATATATCATAGACCACGAGCGGAGGTAGTTGAAGTTGATTGCTTAATCCAGGTCAGTTGTCATAATGTGTTGGTTTATCAGTTTGTGTGTGTTGCTGTGTGCGCGTGCCAGCTTTTGGTGTCTTGGATGCTCTGGCTCAAATTTCTCGTCTGTGCCTGAGGTATGAAGTGATTGGCCGGGAGAGGCAGCCTCATTATTATTTTATTAGGGTTTTCACCTGAATTTTTCTCATTATCACCTGTTATATTCATCTTGGTTCTATTATATCATAGTAAATGATATTATTGTTTTTGTTTATATCTTAAGCATTCAGTGTTGCATCTCATGCGAGCATCAATCTTTTATTATTTGAAAGTCCCACAAAAATAAACAGGAAACACCATAATAATGGTCAAAGTAAAAAATGCAGTTCTTTCATAACATGTCCACAGGCCGCAATTTCTTCCAAGCCAAACTGAAATGGTTTTGGTGAAAGAAAACGATATCCTTTTAGAAGAAAACAAAACAGCTGTTAGTTGATTGTAATTTCCCTTTAGGGACATTTCCAGTTAGCATTTCCAGTAATATACTAACCAACCTCACCATGGCGATGCATTTGTTTGACAAAATAGAGCTACACTACTTGAGATGATCCCGTGATTCGGTCATATTTGCGAAATCACGTTGTGTTCACTGGAAAGCTAAAAACGTCCACCCCCGCCCAAAAATCGTACGAATGCAGCACAAGGTCAGAAAGAGGGTTTTATTTAATCTGCACAAATCAGTGCTGCTTCTGTTGCTTCTCCCTCAATTCACTTAATGCCCCTTGAAATATGAAACATAAAAATAAAACTCTTTTAAAGGAAATAGAGTTTAAAAAAAAAAATTGTAATAATAGTGGTTGCTCGGCTAAAAGCATTACTTAATTCAATTGCAAGGAAATATTTTCAGGGCCTACTGTAATGCCCCCTTTGTTTGTATGCATTGACATGACTGTGCTTTATTATGCTCCGAATGCGCTCGGCATCACAAGGAGGACCACCTCATGTTTCCACTTATACTCTGAGTTACCACACCGAAACCCCCCCATGCATGTTAATATATATATGGACAAATCCAAGGGTAGTCTTCTTCCAGAGACTGATCAGATTTCTATGTCTTCATCAGCATGTTTGGGGATTTCTCAGCCTACTTTTTTTTTATCTCAACCCCACTGAAATAAGTATTTTTTTTTATATATTAACTATTTTTTGGAGTTTGTAAAATGGCTTTAGTATTTCTGAAAGTGGACCAAAGATCAGGAATCAGCTGTAGTGAAGTTGTAGATCCGTAAACAATTATCCACACTCTGCCTTTCTGATTGTAAAGTGGCATGGTGATATTGTAGTAAAATTTGCATATCATCCAAAAACTCTAAACTCCGAGGAGGAAAACCATGCACAGGTGGGACAGCTTCAAAAGACACATTTATTTTATTTTTTTGGAAGAGGACAATTAGAGGGTGAAAATAATAATAATAAAAAAAAAAAAACTTTGTGCAACCACAAAAGTAGACCCCTTGGGATGAAGTAGCAAAAGTATTTTTTGTTGAACTTCTGGCTGTGGTCACATCTTCCTATAGGGTTGTTTATTTCTTTACCTAATTGAACATTCCACGACTGTCGGTGTCAAAGGTCATCGCTGTCTTAGCTTAATGAGCATTTCAATGCCAACGCGGCAACAGTAACAACAATAATAATAGCGTTATTTAACTTCAAATCTTGGCCTTCCATTAAGTCACCGCTGAGTGTAGAATGTAGAGTACATTTATTTCATTTTTTTTTTTTTTTTGTTACCTACATTTTACAAATGCTTTAGTGGCTCATCACAACAAACACAAAGTGACTTTGATCCCACTAGTGCTGGCGTCAGTGTGAAGTAGTGTGTGAAAGTGGAACGTGAAATGATGACTCCTACGGAAAAAAACTCTCAGTCAGTTAAAATGTTTGCAGGTAGTTAGATTAGTCTCTTTGGAAGAGGCCTTTTTTTTTTTTTTCTAAGTTGAGCTTTTATTGCTCTGGCCGGCCAATTTTCTTTGTGGGGTTTTACAACCGCTCTCAGACCTGCCTGCTAAACTTGACTCGACTAACGACCCTCCGCGGCAGCGACGAGCTTGGAGAGTCTATAGAGTCCTTTAAAAAGAAAAAGAAAAAAATCCACCCGTGCCAAAACCATGCTACTAAGAAATACATGGACAGAGGGCAAAGACATCTCCGACGGGGGCCCGGCCGAACTGTCCCCGACATTTTCCCTTTTTGTCGGGAATGTGACAGGGTCCGGGCAGACGGCGTTCAACCATGGCACGGCCCAGCTTTACCAGTCTGGTGAATCCCAGCGGGACTGGGATCGGAGTGTGAGATGACAGCCCTTATTTTAGGCCGTGCAGCGGTGTATGTGTTGAGCCGGCAGCCAAAAATGTTCCACTTGTTCCTCGGCGCGCCCGTTTGGAGCCTGCCGCATTCTGTGTTTTTACGTGTCTTGCTCTCTTAATTTCTTTCGGGCCACTATTTGAACATCACCGCTTCATTGTCTCATCATGCGAAAACACCACAGCTGGTGTTTTCCAATTCAGACTTTTTTTTTTTTTTTTTTTTTCATTAATTCAGACTTTTTTTTATTATTTTTTTTCCCTCCCTCACTTCAGCGTTCAATTGCGGTGTTATCTTAACGTAGCGGGCAGACTTTTTTTCCCCCTCATGATCAAAACATCAATTTCCAATTAGCGGGATTCATTTATGCATGGGACGTGCGAGTGGAGAGCTGCAGAAATTAGAGGAGGCAGAAGCTGGGACGCACGAGCCGTATTTATCGGGAGGTGGTCCTCAAACAGTTTAATGTTTCCTGTCATAGCAACAAATAAATTCCATCGTTTTATGAGCATCGGAAGCATAAATAATTACACACAAACAGCATGAATACTGTAAATATATGACCAAGGTGAAGCAGAGTAAACAAGACCTTTAATCTTCTACTACGTCTTTCTCTCTCTCTCTCTCTCTCTCTCTCTCCCTCCCTCCCTCCCTCTCTATCTCCATCCATCTCTCTCCGTCTAACTGTCTGTCCATTTGTGTGTCTTCATGCATCATCATTGGCTTGCTTTTGTTTTTGATTGTTTACAAGTTTACATCTTTCACAAAGAAGATAAATGTGTCTGCCTGCTTTGGGGGAAAAAAAAAAAAAAAAAAATCTATATCCGTGTTCCATAACGTGATTATGGAACACGTAGCCACATTGGTCAAATTCTCCACACTGAGCTGTATTTAAGCCCCGCTGGACAATGAAAAGTGTAAACAGTGTCTGGGTAAATAACAGACCATGGGACAGCAGGGTTTTTGTGTCATTTTGTGTAGTATTTCAGCTGCTAGACTTATTTACAAGGGGGGGAGGAAAAAACACCCAAAATGTTCCATAAATAGTACATTTTAGTCCTATGGCTCATGGTATGGTCCTGACCAACACATCTCAACAACCGTACATTGTATCAATTTTTTTTTGTATACTGGTATTGTGTTTGTAAAACCACCGCTACGTGCACAGTGTAAGACACCTTTTGTAACTATAATTAGTGTGGCTAATTCAAATTCATTCTAGCATCCATATGTGCTCTTAATTACTGGAAAGAATCGAGGGTTCATTCGGGGGGAAAAGGATGCTCTGCTCCCCTCCTTCTGCTGCCGCACACTTTTTTTTCTTTTTTTTATGTGGGCCAGGGAAATTAGGAAGTTGTTTTGCATCAATTCATAGCTGGTGCAGCACACTAATGGCAGGAAAGAGACGGGACACAGAGCATGTAGCCCTCTCTCTGTGTGCGGTGCCAGATGCTGATTTTGTGTGCATGAGAGAGAGAGAGAGAGTGAGAGCGAGAGGGGGACAGTGCGTTTGTGTTGTTCTTTATTTAATGTAGGACATCCACCGCTGAAAGTGAAACAAGAACTGTTTTTGCAGTTAAAAGTCCAAGAAGGAAAAATGCTGTGATTAACCCTGGAAATGTTTTTTTCGTGTTGTTTCTGATGCTTTAAACAATGCTTTTTCCTAAAGTAAAAAAAAAAGAACCACAGTTCTGAGAAATTCCACCTGATTCACCGATTGTTGTGGACAGTGTACCTCTGTTTTGTTTTTTTTTCCTTTTTACAAGCGGAAGCACTGTTGGCCTTTAAATAATGGAGCTTTCATCTTGGGATTAGTTCCCCAAAATTTCCATTTCTGGGAATAACAATTCCATTTGACACTAATGATAGAAAAAGACGGCTCCGCTCAAGTTGACATTAATTAATGTTTCATTTAATTTCACTGATGTTGAGCTGACTCCAAGACTTTCTGGGTTACAGAGGCAATACAAATTAAATAATTGAAAGTGCACCAATTAAATACTGGCTCTACTTTACACATAAAAGCATCCGTCCTTCTTGGAATTTAGAAAAAAAATTATTACAGAGCTGTGAAATAGAAAGGTAAATAAATACAGAGGTTCAGCAAGTGGGTGTTGCTGTGCCGTTCGCTTTTATTTGTCATTTTGCGTGTCTGCGCGTGTGTGTGTGTGTGTGTCTGTTGTGGGTACATGGTAGGGGTCATCACTGCGGAGCTGTAAACTGCACATTGTACTCCCCCCCCCTTCCTGCTTTAAAAAAAAAAAAGATGCCTTAATAGCATCAGAGAACAGGTCCACGGGGTAGAAAACAGCATTTGCATGGAACGGCGGCGGAAATTAATTCAAGGCCGACCGTGAAATCAAAAAGAGTTTCCATCACTCATGCTAATGAGGAGCCACTCGGACCGCAAGCCTCCGTGAAAGCTGAACTATTCCCAAAAACTAAAGTTGCAGCCAGGAGCATCAGTTCTCTCTCTCTCTCCCCTATTTAACTTAATTGACCCTTTTGACCCTGAAAACGCAACCCCCAGGATCTGACCTCACCGAGGAGCTTTGTAAGCAGAGACTAAAACAATATATTTTGAAGTGGATGCGCAAAGCCGCATTGCCGCCAAAACTTAAAACCATTTTCTCCCCAAAGTCCTCTCTGCTAAACCACGACAGAGAAAAACGCATTGTGGTCTAAATAAGGAATATTTTCCTTGAAATGTTTGGTGTATGAGAACTGTAGTGTTTGTATGTATTTGTTATCATTTCTTTAGGCCAAACTTTACGGTTTTAGAATGATGTGAATTTTGAAAATCATAAAAACAAAATCACTGTCTGAAAATTGGAAAACTTTTACTATAAACGCGCCTGTAGTTTTTCGGACGTTTTTTTATCCTGGACTGAAATGCCGTATTTGTTTTTCGCCTTTTTCCAGGAAGTTGTTGATAAAAACCACTGAGCCCTGCTGGGTATCAGTCACCTTTATCCACTGCAGTAACTGCCAGATGTTGAATATTGCACGTCCATTCCCCCCGCGCGCACACTCTCGGGCTTACGCGAGCTGGGAGCAAAAGGGGAGTCGACTTGTTGAGTGTTGTGGTAAGGTGCAAAAAGGAACCGCATCTTCTTTTGTCGGCCAACCAAAAAGAATCCATCTAAATCTAACCCGGCAGCTGTGTGTGTCTGCAGTCTCTCGCCACCCCGCCACTTAGCGTCCGACGGACAGAGTCCTCACGCGGCCCTAATGAACGGTTGACACACTGTCGTTTGTTGCCTGACGCTGGCGACTCCCACAGCTTGGAGACGTGCGTGGTCGCCCACACTAATGGCCCGCAGATTATGATTTCAATGCGATTACACAAGATTCCTAAAACTAAAGCTGCGGCGTCCCACGCCACCTGCCAGCAGCTAATGGGCCCCTCTGTGGCTGCTGCCGCCGAGCGGCGCGCCCCCGAGGCAGGTCAAGGTCACCGGCTCATTTTGGTACAGCCGCATTCTGGTGTTTGCCGATTGCCAGTCTCCATGGAGGTTTCTGGTGGCTGGACCCCAAAGAGTCCTAATGTTAGCACCCCCCCCGCCCACCCCCCTACATTGGACAGTCATACAACATCTCATCATGCTTGTGGCTGTATGTATTCATGTTTGTGATGCTGAACTAAAACAAATAAAAACGCGCGAAAAACCGCAGCCGGAGCGGTGAAAAATTGCCCCTCAGACTTGACGTTATCCAGTACATATTGTGATCTGTAACACCCCCCGTCCGTCCGCCCCATTCGCTTTGGCAGCTGCCATTTACGATTTGGATCAAAAGTCCAGTTGGTCAGCAGATCGGCTGGAAACATTTCGGCGGCCTAACGTCGCGGACAAACTGCTCGAGACATCAATCCAAATTCATGAGAATCACGGATGACACGGGACAGCTGGAAGGCGTCGGTTCCCCGTTTGGGGAGCACGAAGCACCGGCAGGTCGAGGGTAGGGAAGCGAGGAAATATCGGCACCGGAAATTTCCTTGGGCAATAAAAAAAATTAAAAAAAATAAAAAAGAGAGGAGAAGTGAGGGAGGGTCAAATATAACTTCTTGCCATCTATATTTCTACGAGGGGGACCAAGCGTTTCACATTATCATCATAAACCGGAGTTATATGGCTGCGTAGTGACACTGAGCACCGTTGGAGCTGCACAACGTAGCAATATGCTTGAATCTGGAAAATGGGAAGATTGGACAGCTATGAAAACAACAAAGATAAAACACTAATATATAATAATAAGGACAGCTGTTTTTAGTATTGAAAATCGAATCCCAAAATATTCATATGTAGTTGTAAACCCTCTTTTTTTTTAAATGTGGATCAAACGCACAGGGGTGGTGGATTATCGCTGGAGAAATCCCAAAAGTAAACGGCAATAGGCACTATGAATATTATTCACACTTACACAACGGAATTGAAAGAATTGGACAAACAAGTAAACATGCAAGATGTGTTGAGTTTTCATCCAAAGCAAATTCAACCAGGAGCAGGAACTGAGGGTTTTCATACAAAATTCAAACGGCGTAACGCAGCAAATGTGGGAAAAAAGGCCTCGCTCTTCTGATATGCTGTGTTCCAATGTAGGCCGAGTAATTTCCCTGTGAAGAATGCACAATCCACTTCATTTTGAGTGAAAATGTAAATCACATCCCGAGCGCTCCGCTATCAATTATTCCCGTTGATGTGTAGCCCATTTATTTTTTGAGATAAATTCTATTTAACTATGAACTGCGTTTGACACTGTGCAGGCGATGTATAGAAAAACTTGTTCTTAGAAAAAATGACAATGACAGACATCTTAGTCCATTGATATACCAATTCATATAAAATAAATATGGAAAAAGTAAGAAATAAGAAAAAGACATGCAATGCATAGTTTTATCATCAAACATGCTGATAGAACACATTAAAAAACATTTTTTCCCTCCTACAGCAAATAGTTTTCTCTCCGTCGTGTCCTTTATGGTAGCACTTCTTTTTATGTATGTGATTTCCTTCACTTATTTCCGAGACGCTTTCCCGGAAAAATAACTATTCCCAGTGTGACCCATAAAATGTTTCAACTTTCTGGGTTACACTAACACTGTGCCATTTTGAGCAAATCTTCATCGCGGCCTTCGGTCTTTAGCGTGCTCAAGCCTGAAGACGGTGAATCTGGTTCGCATAAAAGAAAACTCGACCCATTTTTACTTCCATTTCGCCTCGTTTTTTATCTGCTTCGTTTGCTGGTGATTCACCGGCTCAGTTGATTGAATTTTAATTGAAATACATTCAAGGACATTTCCACAGCGATAATTCCATCAGTTCCAACAGCTGTCCACTCGCCTCTCTGCTACTCCTAATATTTTTTTTTTGGCATTTACATCATTGGCTGATCAATTATAAACACACACGTGTTGTGCTCAGTGTTAAGATGACACTTCTTGCTGTTGTGGCTGAAACTGCAGTCAAAAAAGTACTACTGTATTGTATGCAAATTAGTACACCGTTGTGCATAATGAAAACAGAGCTTTTCATCCAGTTTGTTATGGGGGAAAAAAAAAAGCGTATTATATATATATATTTTTTTCATGCTGGCCTTTAATATTGAATATTTACTCTGTAATTCAGAGCGAGTGAGTTGGAGATAGAAAACTATTCAAGTCTGTATTTAGCTCTGTAAGTTCTGTGTGATTTTTTTTCACACTGAACATTTCAATATTTATGATTTTATGCGAAAGGAGATACTTCAATTCATAAACAAGACGTGGCTGAGTTTGACCGCATTGGTTTTCAGTGTCTTTGCGTTGGATGCACAAAACAGTAAAAAAAAAATTGCATTAACCTCGGCGTTGTCCATTAATCGCGTGGTTTGGCCGTCTCCTCATCTTCCCGTCTGCGCGTTTAAGTGTATCCCTGGACTCTGTTTGCCCTTGACGATCCATAGCTGTCTGCCACCGTTTGTGCGTTAGCGTGAGCCTTAATTGGTTGAATTGGTCAGAAATGGTTTAGCGCGTTGGCTAAAGGTGTAATATAAATGGAGTCCATTTGCAATGATGCCTGAGTTCCGAGTCTGATGTCTGGGTCTCGACCATCTGTCTCAACATATGGCCGACGCGGCATTGAGTTTGATGCCTCTGGCTCTCGGGGGCTCTATTTGTCTGGAGGAAATGACCGAAAATGTTTCCGTTTACTCACAGGTCAGGAGTCGCGCACTGACACAGACGGTCCCCGATATTGACGTCTTTTACACAGCGGCCAACTGTACCTCAACAATATATTCGTGCACCATGGCTTCCACCGACAGAGATCGAGCACCTGTCAGAGCCGGTGTCGTCAGATATAGTCAGCTGCCACTCTCGGCCGGCCTCACTCAGGTTTGGACCTCAGGATATTATCAAATCTACATTCCAAAGTGGACTGACTCCAACTTTAATCTAGGGCTTGCTTGGGTTAGACTGGGCTCGCGGTTAACCCTGATTTATCAATGTGAGCGTGTGAACAGTGTTGTAAACGTCACCCAAGGATATGCGCTATGAAAAGCCCATAAGAGTAGTTTACGGTTCAGCCCAACCGGACTGGATTTATGGATGTGGAACAGGACAAGACACGTTTGCTTCCGGCCGGTGAATTGATCTGCCTTCTTCCCTTTGTGCGGCGCTCCATCACACTGAGCGGTGACGGGTTGAACCCACCGAGGTTCCCCCGACGTCCAGCCGTTGGGTTGGCGCGAACGCCCATGAGACAAACATCAGTGTTTATTCTCTGGCTTTATAACTGCGTGCAGAAGTAACCTGGAGCAGAAGGGAGCTGCGGTGGGCGCAGACAGTTCAAGTGTTTCATACAATCCTCTATAATTTACAACTTTGTGGACTGCTGCTGTCTCCCCAATCACGGTATCATAACTCCTGGGGGTTACAAGTTACATTTCAGTCTGGGTGCAGCTTTGAAGCTCTTTATTTATTTTTTTTTTTACGAAAGCAGCCCATAGGTCCACATATATATATATATTTTTTTATCCTAGCCGTGTTGAAGAGAACTGACAGGATGGGACCCACAAACGCGCACTGTGGTCTCCGGTGTGAAAGTAAAGACACTCACTAAGCATAACCCTGTCTCCAGACAAGGACGTTTTATATCGTATGAGCCTATAAAACCTTGGTGTTAAATAACTGATGTTTTATTGCATCTGCACCTGGTAACATTCACTGAGACATAGACTTACATGTAGGCCCATGAAATGAAAATCACAAAAAGCTAAGCTGAACACTCTACACACCAAAGTGTAATTATCATATATTATCATTATATCATCATAACTCATATCATATCATCCTGATTATTATTATCATGATTTATTATCATATGAGCAAATGATCAAGTTGAAGACAGTGTCCTAAAAAGCTAGCCTCGGTCAAATGATAAGATTAAGACCGATCAAGATGTACGAGGTGTCCTCCTTTTATTTTAGGAGGAAGGATTAGGTGAATTTCCTCAAATAGTCTGCATCCTTGGTTATTATTGAGATAATTTGGCCAATAAGAAGGCCAAATGGACCCTTCTGGCGGGAAAAGCCATCAGGGGAAAAAAAAGAAGAAAAACATGGTTAGGGAACCTTCCCGCTTTGTCTGCGCTGTGTAAATACCGACCCTACTCCGTGTCAAAAAATCCAATAAAGGCGAAAGACGAACGGCACTTGTTGCTAAGCGCTCACCGAAGAGACCTCGTACTCGTCTCTGCGTGTCGACTCCAGAGAGCCCCGGCTGCTCCTGAAGAGATCCCACCGTCACGCCTCGGCGAACTCCTTACCGTTTCTTTATGTATCTGTTTGCTTTCCCGAGGCGACAGGAATCGTCTGTGCCGCTCAAAGGCGGAGGAAGAGAGGAGCCCTCGCCTTCTCAGATCCCTCCCCCTCTCCGTCTCTCTGCATGCCGCTGCTGCCACTGTTTGTATAAATCATCAGAGGGCGAGCGTGTTCTCTGTGAAGTGGGAAACGCCCCCCCCCCCACAGTTCTTGCCCTCGTCTCGTGGTGCCTCTTGTGGGTCTGGAAGGCCCGACGGCGTCTTTGCGTGGAGGGCCACACACACACCACCCTATCCGTCCACGCACAAATGCTTTGTATTTATATGTTTTCAGACGGCATAACATTTTCTGTATCTCCGGAGGAGGCTGGATTCAGGATGTGATGTGTGAGCCGCGGTGCTGCATGTTGTGCATAAAAGCAGCACTTACTGACATTCGAAAGAAAACGCGTAGTACATCCGAGAGTACGTTTTGTGTTTGCCCCCCCCCCCCCACCAATCTGAATGAAGACATGTTCCGGAAGCCCAACTGCTTTAAATGCCAAAATGTACCAGTGCATGGACATCATTTTGCCACTTTTTTTCCTTCAGTTCAGTAATGCACCGCCATGTTTTATCACCATGTTTTTTAAACCAGGAATGTAAAATTCATAGTTAGCTGTGTCACAGTAATTGTATTAAAATGGGCTGCTCCGGCTGAAGTTGAAAGGCTCAAAATCCCCAGTGACAGCTCTGTCATGCTAATGCGAAGGCAGAAAGGTCACGCGTGTCACATTCGTTGGTCCACCGTCAGGGGTTACAGGTGGATTTGTAATTCGGCTAAAGATTTGATGTGGCGTGGGCCAGGCCGCGGTCATCAGTCTCATGAAAGTCACCCAGTCAATCTGGGCCAAGCTGCCGTCTGAAGCCGAGACTTCAGAGGGGTGTAGGATATACCCCCGAGGGGGAGGGAATAGATGATGGCGGCATCAAAGAGAGGCCCTGCCTTCTGTGCAGCTCTCCCACCGCCGCTGTCCTGCTGCATGGCTTTTTTCGTTTTTTTTTTTTTTTATGCCGATGACCATCACGAATTCGATTAGAAAATCGACTTGACCTTGATGCCACAGTGAAAAACCCAACCGCAACTTTGTCCTTTTTTGTTTTTTTTGACGAAATCCATTCCGAGGCCTTTTATCTTTATCTCGATTTAAGTGTAAGGAGCGTGCGTAAGCTTACATGCATGCGCCGACAATTACACTATAGAGGCTAGAGAGATTTTTTTTCTAAAGGGGCTGAGGAAGATGAGGTATTGAAGGATGTGCATATAATGTCCCATTAATAATATGTCCTGTGTACAGGTGCGTCGTTGAGCATCTTAATGTCCTGGAACCCCGAATCAATTCCGGCTGCTTTAAATGACAATCCAGGCGTGTGTAATAGCTGGTGATACACCCCCACATGTTAGAAGTGTTGCGTGGCATTGTTGCCACAACTCAACAGCTTTTGATGCTGAGTGCACACAAAGAAAATGACCCTGTAGACCAAGCACTCCAAGCTGCACACTTCAATTATTTTTTTTGTCTTTTCAAATTTAAATATCAAGTGTTTTATGGTTTTATGCCTTCGCTTCTGGTTCCAGTTTGGTTTGACACACCTTGTTTTTTAGACTCTGTGACCCTGGTGAGTGGATTCTTTTATGAATGCTGCTTTGGAAACGTGATTTTGAGCTGCCACAGCTGTTGATCATAATAGACTTAACCCTTTTTCACCAACACAGGCACAGTGCTGTTCAAAAGGGTTTGTTTTGTGCAGTTATTATGAAATAGCTATTAATAACTCTTACGTAATACATATATATGTATGGCATAAAAAGCGTGACAAGTATTTGCTCGCCCTGGCACCATTTGCTGCCTGAATCCGGCCCTGATGTGGGCAGCGGACAACTGGAGCATCATTCTCCTTTAGGTGATGGTGAAGTTGTGGCCATGGGTGACTCCCAGGGCCCCCCTGGGGGGGCGAATGGCAGGACCCCCACCTCCCCTAAAGAGCCGGTGCCAGGCTCCATGCCAGGGCAGCCACCGCACAGTGGGCTGCTTAAGGGTGATGGAGAGAATGCGGCAATCCATTGGCTGCAGGCTCTGTAAATTTCAGCCGGTGTAGTCCAATGGCAAGCCAGAGAGAGAGAGAGAGGGAGGAAAAGAGAGAGAGAGGCAGAGAGAGACCTGGTTTCTCTATCACTAATCTTGTCCTCACCATACACTCCCTCTATGAGAGCAATTAGATTCAGTACCGTTTCTAGTGCCTCTGCAATGACTCATTGAAACATCTTGTGTGCTGATATAGCCGCATCTCTATTCTGCCCGACTATTGCACACGCGCGCGCGCACACGCACGAGCGCACACACTGGCAGACGCACAGGACGTACAGTCGGGCTGCCTTCAGTCACACCGGGACTGCGCTTCTGACTTTTTGGGATTTGCAGAGCCAGCCCAGGCTGGACGTGGACTTTATCGCTTGCGTGCGTGTGCCGTTTGTTTGTGTGCGTGCGTGTGAGTGTGTGTGTGTGTGTGTGGGGTTTTTTTTGTTTTGTTTTTCTTCGACCACCTATGTGGTGCGCATTCCGCCTGAAGTGGGGACTTAGATGAGAGGAGTCGGACGGATGGGGGACACGCGCTGAGGTGAGTGTGGTGGATGTGATGCGCGAGAGGCGGCCAAATGTCCGGTGCGTCCGCGGGCGCAGAGTCCCCCCCCCCGGACGCGCGCTTGGATGAATTCCACCCGTGGGCGAACAATCCACGGGGGTGATGCGTGTGTCGGTGTGTGTGTGTGTGCGCGTGTGTGTGTTTATGCATTAAACGTCAGCCCAGGGTTGTCGACGTTATTTTACAACTAGAACTTCTCAGGGAAATCTAGATAAACACATGAAGGAACGAATGGGAAACTACGCACAATGTGTTGCGCTGTGATTTATCGCACACTTTGCGTTATAAATATTCAAAATTAATGACAGCAAAAAGAAGAAGAAGAAGGAGATACAAAAAAAAAACGACTGCAGTGAAGATGCCTCACGCCAAACTCCACATCCTCTCCTTTCGTCGCATGCGGGGATCCGGCGTTTGTGCGCCATAGTCTTTATCCTACAAAATAAATAAATAAAGAAAGATGCAAAATAAGCAACAGCTCGGTTAACTTTAAGGCAACAGGGCGACAGCAGGGGCGGTTGTGATGTAACAGCGCATTAAGCCCCCCCCCCCTCCACTCCCTCGCTCGTCATAAAAATAAATAATATTTCCATTTCACACCTGCCGTTTTTGGTGCGCCCGTGTGTTTTCTTTTAATCACAACTCTTGTGTGTGTCTGAGGTGCAGCATTCTCCTGCAGCTCATCTCTATCCAGGCAGCCACAAGATGGTGGTGTGGATATCTGGATGAGGATTTTAAAGGGAAACGGGGCTGGCAGTGTGTGTGTGTGTGTGTGTGTGTGTGTGTGTTGGAGAGAGTGTGTTGAGTGAGGTTGTTGCCTTGACTTTTTTTGCAGCCACTCCGCTGTTGTGATGTTTAAGCTTGTATTCACACTGGGTGGCATTGTCTGCCACCATGGGGTTTAACTTCAGCTCCAGGCAGCTTGTCAGTTTAACACGAGGTGACCTTGTGTTTGTTGTCACACATGCTCCGAGATGAATTTGTGTTGTCAAGAGAGCTTCTTCATAACATCCTTCTCACTGGAAAATCCAGACTTCTTAATATTGTTGCATCTTTGTGTGTTTGTGTGGGGTGGATTTGCGCGCGTGTGTGCATGCGTGTGTTTTGTGCGCCTGAAAAAGGCGTTTCAGGGACCTCTTTTGCCTATTCACGCCCCCGCTCAGGTCTGCGTTGCCATTGTGCACATGCAGGGCAATACACAACAAACTAATGAGACTCCATGGAAATGAATTCCAAAAAAATGTAATCTTAATATCTTCCTGCAGCTCTGCAGCTGCATGCATTGACTCATCCTGATGCAATGCAAATGCTGCCTTTCTTTTGCTATATTAAGCAGACAGGCGCAATGGCCACACCGGTGTAAAATTCAGAGCGATGGCACAACATTTGACTTTGACCAGGATGTCCAACTTCCATGACGTGTGTCCATGCTCTGCAGTCCTCGGTCCATTTAAACATCATATAGTTCACTCGGGCTTTGGATTGTCCAGAAAGATTTGCGTTGTCCAGTTTGGCCATAGTGAACATTTCATCCAGGATGAGATTTGTGTTTTTCCAAAAATTTAAAAATAAAGTCAAACTTTATGCACAACTACATCGCTCCATAATCCGCTCCTACTGCATGTTTCAGAAATATTACTGCAGATTCCCCAGGTCGGGGGAGCAAAGGCAGTAAATTGCTTTTTATTCTTTCAAATTATTATTTTTTCATTCAATGCTTGTTAACATTGACCCCACTCTTGCCCTGTCTCCCTTTTTTTTTTGGTTTACGAATACACAATAGAAGTTATTTAGTGCCGTCGAAAAATGACAACCAGAATGTGCACCATTTCCAATGCGGGCCTCATCCTGCCATTCTGCGCTGCTGCATGTTTATCTGACAGCTCAGTGACAGCATGATTATGCAGGCGTCTGTTTGCTGATCTGTCCAAACCATATGTGAGCAAAACACATGACTAACAGGTAGGGACAGCAGGAGGCGCGGGACACGTTTTATTTATTTATTTCCGCCTGGCACATGCACGCACACACGCTATCACGCATCTTCATCACTTCATCATTCATCATTTGCGGCAGTTACCGTCAAAGAGCAAGAATTGGCAGCATAATCAATCTGACCCCAATGTTAACCATATTTTTAATCTTTAATCATGTTATATTTTAATCTCAGAAGCGTGTTCGGCAGTCTCAGATATACTTTTTTTTTTTGTTCTTCTTCCTTTAATCAAATGTTGACAAAACTGTCTGGCGAATGGCGCTGACAGCATTTGCTTTCATTCAGGGCTTTGTTGGACTTGCTCATAAATAGTAAATGTACTGCTGTATGTGATGAAAAGAAAAGAAATGATGTTGCTTCTAGAATGTGACACAAATTGGTTTTGCGAAAAATTTGGTGAACTTTTAATTAAGCCGGTGTGTATGGCATTGTGCGTCGTGTAATCGTTTGCTGTTTTTACCATCTGTTAAAACTGGAAGCAAAAAAAAAATGGGCAAGACTAGTGGTGGGATGTGCAAGTCTCTTCGTCCCTCAGTCGTGGCTGTTCACCATCGAGTATGTAGTATATCGAGTTTTCCAGTATTGACTATCGACGACCTTTCAGGCCACACTGAGTAGGATTTAAAGAAATAGGCAAAATTATTCTCCTAAAAGAATCAATAGGTCTTTTCACTGAAATGTGATAATTGTGTTGACTCATTGATATTTTCAAAGTAAATCAAAAATAATATAATGCGTATGTACATGTTAAAAAAAAGTTTAACGTTAAATGTAAAACAGGAAACACTAAGCACCTGACCATATAACCAACAGGGAACTGAGACCCACAGATTACATCCCAATTATTTTCAGAGTAACACCACACTCAACTGGACCTCTGCTGCTTTCAGACATTACCTGAAGTCTCAACGTTTTTATAAAATTCACGAAGGGGGCCCCATGTAAGTCTGGATTGCAACCTACCAGGTACAATTTCCATAGAATGTCACCACTGAAGAGCTAGTACGTCGTACCCCGCCCTCGCCTGAACGTTCCGGAAGATTTCCCTGCTGTTGTGTACGCGTCTGAGTCAGACGGTCTCGCCGCATTTTTTGATGAGTGCCGGTGGCAAACTCGGACGCCAACACCAACTGCGGAAACCGAAGTAGCCTAGGGAGGCAATGCTGAAAATCGCACGCAAAAAAATAGACCAAAAACGCTGACTCAAGAGTGTGGAGACGCCTGCAGGACATGGCCTTTCGCCTCGGCCAAACCATCAGCTGGCTGACAGCATGAATGTGTTTTAGTGTGCCGCTTTTGAAAAACTCACACTTGCGTTGACGCACCCCCTTGCAATCATTCCTCCCCCCTTCTTCCACTGACTCCCCCACAGGCACTCGAAGGTCTATGAGGAGGATGCATGACGGCTCTCTCCCGTGACGGACGAGCGGAGAAGGCATCAGCACCCACCCCCCCGCGATGTCAGAAAGTCTGCTCTGACCTGTTGCCCCCCCCCCCCTTCCCATCCCATTTCCTGTTCTCAAAGGTCTTAATGTCCCAAAAAATTCCCTTGACACAATTCCCCCAAAAGATACATCATCGTTTTGTCCTAAACTCACAATAGTATAATAGTCCTCAAATGTCATTCATCAGCTCCAAAAAACGACGGCCGTATTTCCTTTTTAGATGTTGTGTGCATGTGTTAATTTTCTTTTTAAATCAAAAAGTGGGTGGCTGCAGCAATTGGTCCTCAGAAGTCAGGGTGTAGAGGGTGACTGGGGGAGGAGTAAACTTCCAAAATAAGCAACCTCTGCCTTGAGCCTGATCTAGTTCCATGAGTTCTTTCTTAGTAGGACAAACGTATGCTATGAGAGTTATGCAATAAGGACTGTATCAGGGCTCTGGTGGCCAGTATCTTCACACATATTGTAGGACGATGAATTGCCTTGTGAGTCTATTTGGGGGACACTAAGACCTGTCTGGAATGGCCTTCAGATTTATGTCGCCATAACGCAAGTTAAAGGCAGGGTAAGGATCTATTTAAGAAACAGATTTTCTTTTCCTTTTTCTGGCTTCTTCTTTTTTTTTTTTTTTTTTACATCGCAATAGAATGAATGAAAATATCTGACGGCAAAAAGTTAAAAAAGGAAATCCGTCTTCTCCCCGGCACTCTCTTGTGGATTCCTCCAGTTGCCGGGCCTTGGGGACACGTGTTCATGCATTTCATAGTCGATATCTTTGGTGCATTTTTTTTTTTCAGTTGGAAACTTTCATTGTCTTTGTACCTTCCCTGGTTTTCTCCGCCACCAGCTATGCCTTTAACTTGTGAATCACTAAATTTCTCCCCATGTTTAAAGAACATAGGGGGGGTGTGTTTGTGTTCTTGAAGCGTACTAGTTCATACAAACTTCATAGCAGGAGGCTCTTTTGTTGGCTTTCTGTGTTTTTTTCAGAAATGCATGCATTCTGAAAAAGTTTAATGCTATTGCATTTAGAAATGTATTTGGTTGTGGCATTTTTTTAATTTTCTTACATCCAAAACCCCGTTTTGGTCCAAGTGACGCCTCGGCAATCTTTTACATAAAAAAAAGAATCGAAACAAACAGAATCATACACACAAACGACTCTACGTGTTTGCTATAAGCATTATGTATATGCCGCCAATTATCCGCTGCGGTGGTTGAAAGTGTCGGCGACATTTTGTTGTCAGGATGACAGGGGGCCCTGTGACGGGATCAATCCGTGATGATTGAAATGCAAATGGCAGCGAGCGCCCTTCATTGGTATTCATGGGACTCTATCTCCTATAATCATTACGAGTGAGAACGACAATCTCCCATGCGCTCCAGCCAAGGAGAGCGCTCGGCATTCAGCCCGAGCCGCGTCTGAAGGACAGTTCATCATAAAATGCCACATTAGTACAAATACAGTACGCCCGTGTCGGTGTATCACGGAAACATTTACAAGCACATGACCTCTGGGAACAACGCGTCACAATTTCACCCCCACAGAGCCTCGCTGCGTTTGTCCGTCCACTTTTATTTATTTTTTTACTTTCAACATATGTTGTATTTTATCACTACATAGCGACCTTGAAGGCCAACAGGCAGTGAAGAACAGCTCGGTGGTTTGTAAACACCTGACAGTTGCTTGCTCAAGGCGCTTTACCTCTTGCTTGGATGTACGCAGAGTCGCATCAGATTCTGTGATTACCATGACAAAGTAGTGTGTGCGTATCACAAAGCCATTTTAATCTGTTGATGAACGAGTCGACGGTGGCGTTTCTTCCTTGCGGGTACAAATACACAGCACAAAAGTATTACCGAGTTTCGTGGTGTCAAGAAAATCATTTTTCCTTGTTAATATGCAAATGTGTTTAAGGTAATCAGTGCAGAGAGATGAAGCCGTGGGATAAACAAGAAGATGTATTATTTTCTGTCGTTGGGTTTTTCAGTTTGTTCACCTATTATAACCCTGAACAGAGGCACTGGCAATGCCAAATTGATGTGGTTTCATAATGGTGAAAAAAAATCTTATTTTCGTTTTTTTTATGATTATTTTTGCAAATGCGGCTACATCAATTTGTCAGATTCCGACTCAGTCAAGTTCGCAGGTACATGGCTCTTTATTGTCAAACATGCAACAACGATTTTGACGGACAGTCCGACAGGAATTGCCAACAGAATTGAGGCAGGAAATAAAACAATTTATTTATTTGGCGGAGGACATTTCTGACCTCAGTATTTGTAGGAATTCTGTTGAGGACTCCCAGCACAGTAACCTGTTGTCATCGAGAGTCTGAGCCAAATGACTTTTTTTAAATGTCAACACAGAGACTATGAGTCCATGGGGGAAAAATTACAAAAAAAAACAGAGCGGTGATATCGACTGTAACGTCACAGTCAGTTTATTCAACACGTGAACGTCTCGGAGCTAGTGACACATTGTGGAGGCGCCCCGTTAGCGGTGTATCAGGGCGTGACTTAGTTCAAATAACCCAGCGGCCTTTATTCACAATCAAACTTGTGAATTTCGGGAATTGGGTCACATTTACGGATAAATCACCTGATGTTCCTTTAACGTACTCCACCTTCCTCAAATTTCCCCCAAATTTGCTTCGGCACATTTTCCTAATGGTGTTGTACGCCCCCAGCTCCTTCAGAACCATCAGTATTGTGGTTCAAAGCTCACTGGTAGCCTTTCATTTATTTTCCCGGGGCATTGTGGTTTAAAACACACCTAAGGGGTGCCGGCGAATCAGCAAGGTGACCAGCAATGGAAGATATAACCTCAAAATCATTTTATTGCCTCGTGAGAGGTTTGTGATAGCCCTGAACATCTCGTCATGTCCCTGAGCCATGTTTTCGCCTTTTTTCCTGAAGCTTTAAAGTTGTGAGGACCTTATATATATATATATATATATTTATATATATATATTTATTTTTTTTCGGGGCGTGTGCGCCTCTCTTTTGTCTTCCAGCAACCTTGTGGAAAACTGCATATTTCGACCATGGTCTTTGTGAAACAACTCTCCTCCCACAGACTGTAGGAGTGTGTGCCCCCTTCCCCTGAACTCCCAAATATATATATATTTTTTTAAACCTCCTCGAGATGCCTGCGAAGACAAAGAATAGAACAAGTCCAGCAACTATCCTTTATACATAAAGATCTATGTCCACAGGTCCCGTCCCGAAGCCCCTTTAAAAAAAAAAAAAAAAAAAAAAAAGATTTTGATTCAATCTGTACTATTTCAGCTTCTGGTGTATTCTGGGTTTTCCCTCTTCAAAAGTGAGAGGCTGCAGTTACACCGAGATTATTTTGGGGAAATCCATACTCGAGAGGAGCTGAAGCGGTCATTTCAGAAACCATTTTTCCCACTCACAATATATATATTTTTAAGGGGCTTTGTTTACTACGGTCGAGAAAAAATGCCTTTCCCCTTTCTCCTCAGCCCGATCCACAACAATGGTTAGCGAGGCAGAAACTGTGAGACGCCAGTTGTCGGCGGGTGTCATCGATTGTTGCCATGGAAACGCTGCCGCGGGTCGTACGCTGGGGTTGGTACACCCAATTTGGTACTGGGTGCATGATGAGCGTACGATGGTGTATGTGGAGTGGAAGTGGAACATCAAGTGATGGACGTGAAGGGGTAGGAACAATTTAAAAACACACACGAAACACGGTTTTGTAATTAGATTTTTTGTTTTCTTTTCATAACCAGTCTTTCGCTTAGAAAAACATTTTGGCCTCCTACAGGGAACCAATTGTGTGCATTTGTATGCCGGAGTGCATTCAATGTTTAAAAATATAAGTCAAAGTAGACGTTGGAGGGAGAATGTGCTTCGTTTCATTGGTAGATGACTGTAAAAAAAAAAATAAGAAACCTTTTGGACAGACAGGATCGTTCATCTCACAGGGACACTTACATGCATTTTCCTTGCTATTTTACATTTTTAGTACGTGTAGGAGGAACATGTGATACTTAATCACTGGGAGTTTTTTTCCAGCAGCCGTCATGACAGACCCTCGCTGTTAGTCAGGAACAGCTTGAATCCTCTCTGTTCTGATTCACTAATCCGTGTTTGAAAACTGTTCAGTTTAGAAATCCGGCTTGCAGAGATCGGCAATGAACTTTGGCTCTATTGGGAGAATTCCACTTGTTTATTCCCGCAGCTTTTTCATTTATATTTGACATCAGAGCTCTCATCATTGATTTCGGCCAGGGCAGACAGGTTTGAAAGGAAATATTTTTTTTGAGGGGGGGGGGGGGCAGTCGATTGACAAAAATGATGAGTGACCACTCAACAGAAAATGTAATAATGAGGTTGTGTGCAATCTGGTTTTGATCCAAATGTCCATGAGCCATTTGCAAGCCAAAAAAAAAAAAAGCTGATTTATATTCCATGTCATCCAATTGTCTATTAAATGAATGTTTTATTGCTATCAACTAAATTGACGTGACCATCCTTGAATAGCATGAGCTGAATCTTGTTCCATTTATTTGTTGTGACTCACCTGTGTCACTGAAGCAGCTGGACTTATGAACTCCAGGAAACGTCTCCTATTTCTCCATGATTTTTCACTTCATGGTGTCCAACAAGAAAATTCCTCCACATGATTCAATCATAATTCACAATTTTAAATAGTTTTGCTTTCTCTTTGTTTCTTTCAGGATTTCCCATCGAGCAGCACACAGTGTCCACGCACGCTCTCGGGATGGGGGGCTTCGTAAAAGCTGCTTTGTTTGGCTAAGGAGGAGCGGGAAGCGTCTTGGGGGAAGGGCTGACCAGGGGCTGCGCGCCGAGGAGCCGAGGTTGGACCGTAACCGCCAGGCTCAGGTTCGGGCACGACAGGAGGATGCCGGCGCTCAGGGGCCCGTCGTGGATGCGCGGCTCCGCGGCCAAGGCCGGCCTCCTGCTGTGGATAGGTCTGACGTCCGTCTGTGTGGCCCAGCAGCACCCGGTGGTCACCACCAATTATGGGAAATTGCGCGGGGTGAAGGTGACGTTACCCAACGAGATCCTGGGACCGGTGGAACAGTATTTGGGGATCCCGTACGCCTTGCCGCCGACAGGCGAGAGGCGGTTCCAGGCGCCGGAGCCGCCCATGTCCTGGCCGGGCATCAGGAATGCTACTCAGTTTGCTCCGGTTTGTCCTCAGTTCTTGGAGGACCGCTTTTTACTCAATGACATGCTCCCCGTGTGGTTCACGGCCAACTTGGATACGCTGGTGACCTATGTGCAGGAGCAGAGCGAGGACTGCCTCTACCTGAACATCTACGTCCCCACCGAGGACGGTAAGTCAAACCCAGTCCGTGACAATCCACGTGATAGTTCATGGTCTTGCATTTTTTAATATAAGTAAATAATTCATCAAGAGCTGGTAGGGCCAGTCGCCAAGACAGTGAGTGTGAGAACACTGAGAGGTGGAATAACTCTTCATAAACGGAGCCGGGAGAAAATGTCTCCAATTCTAACTACTGTCACATCAGTAGCTGCAAAATGAGAAGACAACAATAGAGAAAGAACAAATAATAACGAAATCAGCATTTGTAAGAAAGGATGGTTGATCAACCGTGACTTGACTCTAATGAGTGCATGGCGGAGCTTGAAAAGATTCTTTTGTGCACGTGCATGTCAATGACACATTTTTTTGCTTCTTGATGCCACTGCGGCTGCCGTGCTGTGACAGTGGATCTTGCTGCAGGAGTCTGCGCCGTCCTAATTTGGTGGAGTTTCACTCCAATTCAACCTTTTTAATACAATCATCCTTTTTAAAGTGCTTAATCCATAGGCTCATTTGAGGTATATCATTTTGGATTTGTATCCATGCGAGCGCGGTTACATGGGCTGGAAAGCAAATATCCTCACTGCAATCACGAAGCAGGCATTAAATCGCGTCCAGTGCCTTGTACGAGGTTGAAATGGTGTCATTGTCGAGCGTTTTCCGTTGATGCGCATTTGAATATAAGTTGTTTATTTTATTTTATTTAGATTTAGATTGGGGGAAAAAGAGAAGGCTCATATTTTAGATAATTGGCGGTGGGTGTTACTCCCAAACTGATCTGTCCATAATATAGTCAGACTGCTGCCCAGTCTGTCTCCTCAGCTGTCAGTCAAACATTGCACGTCATCCTCCAGACACTTCCCAAAGGAACTTTTGTCCTGCCTCTTTATTAATAAATCAATAGTAATGATTCATTTTAAAATCCCTTTGACAACAGTGAGCTGCTGTGATTTGTGATTTTCACAGGAGGACGAATGTGTCCTGAACTCTCATGCTGAACATCACACCGTTCCGTAAAAAAAAAGCACTTTGTGTGGAACGCGACCCGCGGTGTTGAGAGGTCGCCGGGAGCAGCGTGCCCCCCTGGTGCAGGCGTCCCTCCGGAAGCATAGTGGAGCACATTAACGCCTGTGTCTGGCTGACATCTTTGACAGCTCAGCGCTAAATTTAGTTTGAGCTCTTGAGTACATGGTAGATTAAAAGCGTGAAGGAGAGGGATAAGCTCAAAATCCTGTGCCGGTGCACAATCGGCCGGCGCTTCGCTCAATTGCTTCAGGATCTCCCAAAAATCCAAAAAACGAAACAAAGATTTATGGTTTTCCAGTGGGTACAATAAATCAGCGAATATCAATCCCTCGTATATACATATAATGTATGTATAATGAAAAGTGTTTTTGTGCTTGTTTTATGTGCAATCGTCTTTGACAACGACAATGAGGAGTGGTAGACGGTAATATTTTTTATTTTTCATTTGTTGCTGTTTATTCCCGTTCCGGTCGTCCATGCCAAGCCGGGCTGCTGTGACAAACATGTCCCTTTCCAGCCTCACAGCGGATGAGGGCCGTGCGAGGGCTGCAATGGCGTGCTCCTGCAAAGAACAACCACAGCCAATCCCCCCCCCCCTTTTGTGTGTGTGTGTGTGTGTGTGTGTGCGTGTGTGTGTGTGTGTGGGGGAACAGATGGGTTGTATATGCGTATGCGATGAAACTGATTATTTTCTCCCAACCCGGGGAGGCTTTAACATACATATATGCAAGTTTTATTTTTTGGCAGTTTCATTGAAGCTAGGTTGAAAAAAAAA
Source organism: Colistium nudipinnis (assembly GCA_016785305.1). Taxonomy (NCBI): domain Eukaryota; kingdom Metazoa; phylum Chordata; class Actinopteri; order Pleuronectiformes; family Rhombosoleidae; genus Colistium; species Colistium nudipinnis. The sequence continues at coordinate 232,155 of JAFBJU010000406.1, forward strand.
AATCACACAGGAAATCCTCTGATCAACGGAGGATGTGTGTTCCTGCTCTCCTGACTGTCCATCATAATAATGTTGTAAGCGCACGAAGCCGTCATCCGGTTGGCGGTGATAAAGGTGTAAATATCTCTCTTCCCGAAACAGACACACCTCTTAACAGGTTCTGAAAAGGGGGTTTCATCAGAGCGGGTGTTGTGAAACATGATGCACTACATTAGTCCGGGCAGGCCTTTGTCTCTGAGCTATTTTTAAATGGATTTCTGAAAGCAATGGGAGCCCGTGTCGGTCTGGAGAGGAAGGTGAACCTGCAGGGAGCAACACGAAGTGCGCATTAAAAGCAGTGGATTTATTTAAAAGGGAGGCTTGCTCACCCACGCTTGTTAAATGGACCAACTAGTGAAATGCCTGCGTAGATATTGCGCCGCATTTCACCATTTCCTGTTATTGCAAAACGGAAAAAAATGAACCATCGATAAAAGGGGCCGTAATCATACGTCTCCGCGGTCTGAGATCAGGGGGAGGGACGTGTCTGCCCCTCCCCACTGCCCCATCACTCAGTTCTCTTTCCTCCGCTTTGGCCTTTTTCAGAAATCCGGTGTAATGTCAAAAATCTCCTGCCAGCCAGGGAAACGGGGACAGATTAATAGTTTCACTGCTCCTCAAAGTGGGCTGACGGATTAAGCGTCGCCCGTTCTTTTGTGATCTGATTTGAGGTTTGAAAAAGGAAATCCACTGCGCCGTCGTAGGCTTTTTTAGATTCCCTGCTCAATCCGCCGGACGGATAGACCAAGGTTATCGTCCCCTGTCTGCAGAGAGAGAGAGAGAGAGACAGACAGAGTTGGTTGCATGGGTGTGCGTGGATGCAACATTTGTATGGGTGTATTTTCGCCTGTGTGTTTTGAAAGCCGTTGGAAAATGAAAAACTGAGGGCGGGTTGGTGAGAAATCTTAACCGATCACCTGTGTGTTGCCGCAGTTATTAGTTAGTGTATCTGTATGGGCGTTGTTTTTGTCACGCTTACAATACGGTCACCTTTGGTCAGGACTGTCTCATTACGCCAAGGTAGCAATATACCTCTTCACTTTACTGCAGATTTCCTTTTATTACCTTAATTATGTCCACATTCTATAAATCTTTCAGCGCTTCCACCTTATTTGGCCCCCATGTCTATCAATAAAACGGTGTTTTACTGCATTTTATAGTTTGATTTGCTTAAATTTTAGCACTTCCAATTTTCCACACATAAGGTTTGTTAAAAACAAATGTACCGTAGACCAGGGCTTCTCAAACTCCGGACCGTAGGTGCAAATCAATCCGGATCACACCTTGTGTCAACTTAGATGTAAATTGCATTGCAGACCGCAAGTTAACCATAATTGACTTTTACATAAGAAGCGGGTTTTACTGTGAAGTGCACGATGAGTGCCGATGTCAGAGCGACACAGGACTAAGACCTTGGTCCCGTGTCCCTCCTACAATCGGGGAGTGGGTGAAACTTCAAAAGGCCCTCAAAGTATCTTCCAATTTCACCCACTTCCAATAATCCTAAAATGGGGACTCAGAATAGGGTTGAAAACCCTGATTATCCCTGCTGTCATCATTTAGTCCATGTCATTTATTTAGTATTGAAACCTCACTTTGAGGCACAGAGGAAAAAAAAACTGCAGAGGCAACAGGTGGGCAATAAGGGTTCAACATTTTCTTTTTCCGAAATATATACGCTCTATTACTGAAAGACATCCATGTTTTCCTCCGCCTCATTAAAGTTGAAATTTGTTCCAATCCATCTGGTACCATTAGAGGAAGTGCATATGAGTGCACTTTAGCTTCAATATTATGTTTTTATTTTTATTTATTTTTATTTTACTTTCACTCCCAATGACAACATCTGTCAAATTAGAGTTATTTCGAGGAGACATAAGTAAATTATAATATGAAACATGAGGACATTGTAGCACACCGTGCACTTGCCTAATGTGGTAGTTGCTGTGCACAGTTACGTTGAGGTTCCACGTGTTATTGCTGCCTACACTGAGAACCTTTCATTATTTTGTGTGTTATGATGCAATATAGTATGCGCTCATTGCAATTTTATAAGCTGCAGTATTTTGCTTTTTGGCCTCCCCCCCCCTTTTCAAGAGGCCACTTACGGCCACCACGACCAAAATATTATTACGTAATTGTCATATTCATATATATACATATAGTAAGAAATGACAATGCTCAAGATCTCCTCCCCAATGCGATCAATTGCTCAAATAAGCCGCTGAGCCGTTGAGTGCGTCACGTTCACTTAAAAGGAAATTGATGTCCAAACACACAAATCGCAGCAGTGCAACAGTCTGGGGCCTTTTGGAGAAGAGCTCAGTGCCAACCGGTCCACTTTGATTTTGCTAACAGACAACAGTCCACTAATACCCTGACGTTTGAGCTCCTGGCCTCCTTTTCATCACTAAGCGGCCTCGCTGCGCCAAAGTGAAAGGAACTGCCATCCCCTATTTCTTTGTGACAGATGCACATCAGGGGGAGGCGGAGGGGAAAATGACTTTGGGCCCTTGCGCGACAGTGGCAGCGAGATGGAGCGGCGGTATCGGTGCTCCATCAAAAGCCCGCGCTCAAACAGTGCGGGACGCGGCGAGGTGCGGCATGATAAAGATTAACATGCAAACGCGCAGTTTGGACATTTTTTTTTTCTTCTAGAGTGCGATACACCCACACTCTGTACTCCCGCTGTCCTTCTGTTTTATTAGTTTTTTTTTTAATTATTATTATTTCTTATATATATATATATTGATCAAAATGTCTCCTCATCCAGTATTTTTTTTCTTAACGTCGGACACAGACATGTTCAAAATCCCTCAGACGCCTCAAGTAGGACAAATAATCAATACATCCTGCCAATGTCAGTATCTGGACTTCCAACAATCATGTGCATTCATACGTGGATGGACTTAACGTTGGAAAACCGCAGTGAAACATCCACCTCATAAAGCTGTGGGTGTGTATATTATATATAGCTGTAGCACATGGTCTCTGGTTTATTAAGGCTTCCGTGTATGTTTTTGCACTCTCTCTCTCTCTCTCGCTCTCGCTCTCGCTCTCGCTCTCCCTCTCTCTCTCTCTCTCTCTCTCTCTCTCAGTGCGCGTGTGTGTTTCTGTGCGACCAGACTGAGCAGATGCGTTCATGCTCGGCTGAGTTACACTGACATGGCACTAGCCCCTGTGTTTGTGCAGCTTGCCCCTCTCCGTGAGCAGCTATTTTGTGCAAACACGCCACCATCCCGGCCACGCTGCCACATTATGTGCCTGCGGAGGCCCCTTCGCCACTATTTGCTGATCAGTGACCGCTAACGCGCACATCGCAGGGGATGGGCAGTGGGGGGGATCCATTTTTCTCAGTGCATGACCTCCAGGACTGTTGGGCAGCACCGATAATTTCCATTTGTATCTTCATTTCATTACAGTGAAGTGGCCCTTGCAGTAAAAGGATAGGGCTGAGTGAGTCGGGGTGAAATTGTTGTGGCGATAGAACCAAATCGATATGGGTGATTAACACGGCAATGATATCATTATTTCTTTGAAGTTGGAAACACAAATTTCAGCTCCCGAGCAGAACCGTGCGGAATACCTCACACCACACTTGTGCACAGCATATAAAAAAAAAGGATATCAATTCCGCCTGAGCATGTGTTTTGTTGAAAAACAAAAAAATGTTTTTTTATTTTTATGATAACACCTTTACCAGGTGTTAATTAGGAAAGGATGAAGGGCTGCTGTGTCTTGATGAAGACTTGTGGCGGTGTTGTCAAGTAGAACTTAATAAGAGCCAGGACCATCAACCAACTACAAAAAACTTAATTTTTTTGTTGACGCGACATTTTACAAATGTGAGCTTCAGCTGGATAGAGTCAGTTTACCTGTTTGTGTCTTGTCAGATGTCTGCAAGAGCGGCACGCTGGCTTTGCGCACCACGAATGACAGGCAAACATCGGCTGACGAGTCTGAAAACATATTCACAACAGTCACTCAAAATCAGCAGGGAGAGACGCCTGCTTTTGATTTTAGCTTTCTCTCTTTCTCTCCGTTGACGATCCCTTCGTTTTTTCGTCTCGCACGGTGGATTAATAATTGGCAAAAAGATCCCAGTGTCTGAAAAGAGAGGGAAGGGAGACAGATGAGCAGATTATGGCGGGAAAGAAGTGGTTCCCCGAAGATCATCACAAAAGGTGGTGGTGCTGTAGACTTTTTTGCATAAGACATAATTCTGGTGATGATCATGTCCCCCATCCTCCCTTTCTACATATCCTTTTTTTATCCTCTTCCCGTCTTCTCCCTCCATCGCTCGGTGAAGCATGAGCACTTACCCCTGTTGTTTTGACAGTAGAAATGTGTTCATCAGTGGCAGACAGAAAATCGTTGCCACGTTTAAATTTGATTTGATTAAATTTGTTCTCAGTTCTCTGCATGATAATAACCAAGTAGTGCTGTCTTGCTGGGTGTTACGTGGGGACTGACACATGTCTGCAGGTTTGAAAATTAAGCCACGGGGGACATTTTGGTTAAAGGACACTATTAGTCTCTTAGGGGGGCAGGCACTCAAGGGACACAAAAAGCTGGGACCTTTCTGAAACATATTATTTTGGGCAGTATTTGATAGGAATATTTGACATATTTATCCGGCTTGAACCGATTGTGTGAAACCAATATTTGAAATTAAAATAAATGTTATGTTATGAGGCGTTATTTTTTCTCTACTGTATTTACTCAAATAAAAAGGAGGATGATTTTTCTTTGTTTTCCCTTAATTGCAGCAGATGATCTTTTTTAAGGTATTTTGATTTCATAGTGCACTTTTTTTTTCCCAGTCTGTGATTTAAAGTAATTCTTTTCACAGTTATACATGGATTCATCTGATATTTTATTCAGTATGGTGATATCCAGTCTATCATCGTACAGCTTTCGAATTACTCATTTGTTGCTTGGCTACTTGTTGAAAATTCCTGATATGCAGTCTTCTCAAAGCTTGAATTTCCTTTGGGTTTTCATCAAGCTAGCCTAGAAACACCATCACACTCTATATTGGATTTACATCTAACAGATGTAGCGTAGTTTACCTCGGATTACAAGAGCCAGATCATTGGGAGACATAGTTAAAAAAAACAAAAAAAAAAAAAACATACAACCATCTGCCCACAGCAGGTGTGGGGAAAAGCCAATATCCACACTGGAATTGCCACAGAGAAATCCAACTCCTTTGATTGGTCAGAAGAGACATCTCTAACCAACCTTTAGTGTAAGAAAAGAAAAGGTGTCAGATATGGATTATTTTCTTTCTTGCTGAGTCGTATTGACTCTTAAGGCTTAAGTGTGCACGCCTCCAGAAAACATCTGTACTGTGATAAAAAAAATATATATATATATGCAGATATGGAAATTCATCTCTTAGGTACAACCTTGGGCCAGCCAGTGTTTTTGTTTACTTTGTTTTTTTTGTAGAAGTGAGCTCTCAGAATCCATGCTCTCTGACTATTTGAACATCTGCAGTGGCTATTAATTACTCCTGTGGCTCCCCCCCGTGTGGTTCCACCTCCACCTCAGCGGCTGCTGCAGAGAAACCTCGTTGCACTGCAGACGGCCCCTCGCACACCTCCTGGAAGTTTGCTCTTTACCATGGATTGAGCTGGTGTCAGTCGTCACCTTTCAGGGTATTTTATGCTATGAAATATGTTCTAGCTATTCATCTATCTATCCAGCCTTTTTTTTTTTTTTTTTTTTTTATGTCTTTTTGATTTTTTTTTTTATATATTTTACCGACATTCCACATACATTGTGGTGAGGTGAAAGCACATAGGCTGAATATACTGATAATATATATATATATACAGTATATATATATATATATATATATATATATATATAGCCACTGCTATATATATCTTGAAATTAGGGGCAGTTGTGTCTTGACAAAGCTTGAATGAAAATGAAGCTATTAGGAAATAATGTTTTCTCCAATGTAACATGGCCTGCAGCTCTGAGGGAAAGCTTCAGAGTCCTTTTGGAGAATATTTGGAAGACCAACCAGAGCCACCAAATACAGTGATGTAACCCGCTATTAACCCACAAAATATTCATTTTGGACTGACCTACATAGGGTAGCTACGGTGTTATTTTTGAATACTCATGCGATAGGTGAAAACGTAGCCCCATTGCATGTTTTATGTATTTCAAATATCATTTCTATTAACTAATTACCTTTAACGTCGACTTTATATTCCTGAAAGCATAGAATGGTCCAAATAAATATTGCGGCAGCACATTAGCGAGTGCAGTTTTTTCTTGTCAACCTGTGCAAAAGCCAGAAGTGGTTCAAAGTGTATTTCTATATACAGTACACTGGATAAACATTTAGGTTGTACTTAGTCTCATAATTAATCATGGATGTGATTTGGTCGTAAAAATGCAATCAAGTAATTGGAGGACCCTTCGAGGAAAGATTGAGGACATTTCACTTTGTGTATATTTAGTGTGGGCCCCCCCCAAAAATAAGGAGAAATAGTGCGCCACCCACTCAAGATAGCCATTCGCCTACAATGCACCCAGGTCGCACCCCATTTTTCATCTCAACTCAATTTCTACCTATTTATTTTTTATTTTTTCAAATACTTTGACCACAACGCAGCAGTCATGGTGTTTTCAGGAACTGTTTCTGATCGGTTTGCGTTTGGCCCCGCGGGCCAAATTATCATTCCGGAGGAAGGAGGTTGGCTGTATTTTTTGGCATCTCAGTGGTAACTGTATTGAGCAGGGAGTCGACCACGCTCTGTGGAGAGCATGATGGGACAGTGGGTGATGATGGCACTGCTCGTGGCAAGTGGGGCGACTCTTTTTACATCTCCTCCATTAAGTGCCATTTGTGTTTGTCCCGTTAACGGTAGACAACGCTGGAAGCATGGGAAAATTCAGATAGACGGGCGCCCCCCGAGTCATCTTCCCCCCTCTCTGCGTACGCCATCTCGCCCAACCCTGCACCCAATATAAAGATGAGTAATGTGTGCGTCGCAGCTCAGCCAGCGGAGGAATATATTATCACCACCCACCCCCCGTACCCCTCCCGGCTCGGGTGGCAGTGATGAATGCCTGGGATGACTCCGCTGCGTAGTCGCCCAGGCAGCTCGTCAGACCCAGGAGAGAGCCGGAGAGGGAGAGGGAAGGAGCACTTGAAGCCGTTTTGATTTCTTTTAGTTTTAAGTGCACTCCTCGCTGACAGGATGGGGACACGCTGCCTGAAGACCACCCTCTACTTCCCCGGTCACGGACCATCACTCAGAACCCTCTAGGGCGATCTTTCTGCTGTGTCAGTGGTCCTCCTCCCTCTCTTCACCCGCCGTCCCAACTTCTGACCCAAGAGATTTGGATATTAACGGTTGGGTTTGCCTGTTTGTAAATGTTTGATGGTGAGCCAGTGGAAAAGTTGTGCCCACAGTCGCCCTCAGCAAACCTTTAGGTTGCGTATCGCTCGGAGACTATGACAACTTATTGGTGGCGGGCGGGTTTGACGTGTGGCTTCCTCTTCAAGGTTGCCGCCGCCCTTCCCTCCGCCTCTCCGCCACTTTCCCACAGCATCCCGCTCCGTATTGAATCTGCCCGCAGGTTTTAGTCCGGGCAGGTCGGACTCACCTTTTGAACCCCCTCCAGATCACCGCACATGGTTGCAGGTGGGGATGTGTCGCCAGCGGCGGGGAGCGCGGCCGATAATTGGCGCGAGCGACAGACATCCTCCACCATGCCAAAGCACAGAGCTATGCGCTCGGTTTAAAATAGCACAGGTGTTTTTTTTTTTTCCCCGAATGACGTTTACTTTCCAGAGAAAACAGTGTAATTGATTTATTTATAAAAAATAATAATAAAAAAAGAAATGGCTTGGTCTTGGATAATAAGCCACGCGGAAACAGATCGAGTACCGCATTTATAAGGATTTAATTTATTTCAACAGAAAAACTATGCATTTGTCACATCGGCGGCGGCTTTTTTTCTCAATTTGATATTTTCCTCAGCAGATGCTGTCATCCTGTATGACATTTGAGAGACTTCCGAGCGGCCCCGATCGGCGGGGCCGGGGATAATGGCTTCGTTCAGCTGTTGGTTCCACCAGGCAACCAAAAGCTTACTGTAGCGCAGGAGATCTCAGACACGGCGGGCCCCTTTGAGGACAGCAGCAGCGCTACCTTTCCCCCCCCCCCCCCCCTCTCTCCCCCCCCCCCCACTCTTTTTTCTGGGGTTAAAAGGAGTGAAGCAAGAATAGAAAATTAAAAAATCCCTAGCATTACTTCCTTATCCCGAAGGATTTCAATGTCCGCGCCATATCGGGCTGCCGGGCGGGTTTTTACGGTAACCCTGCTTGTTCTGAGACTTTAAATCTTCCCTTCCCATCTGCTATCCTGCAAAGGACCTACTCTTAATTCATACTCACCATCTACACGTGTACTAATCACCCAGCTTAATCACCGCTGGAGAGCCCTCGCAAGCCAGGTATTCATCTGGCCTAATTGCAGCATTTCCCTGAGCTTCATTAAAAAAAGAGGGGGTGGGACAGAGAGACGGATGTAGCGACTGTAGGTTTAAATCTATAGAAATGATCATCGGGGTGGGCCGGAGAATGTCAAACCGCGACGTCAGCCGTCCATCCTGTGTGTCTTGCGCGCTCTTCTGTGAGATGAGGCGTGAAAAGACAAAAACAAAACAAAAGGTCAAATCGTTTTCCCTGTCGTTGATTGCAACTTCGAGAAGATATGTCACCCGTGTGGGAGTCGCATTGGCGGCGCATTGGAGGCTTTCAGCCTCAGTATTTAAATCTGTTTCAATGGAATATTTTTTAGTTTACTTTTTCATTAGACAGACCTGATTAAAATGCACCCTGGAACGCATTTAATGGTCAAATGTTGTTCAGGCATATAACCTGATGGGTTTGTCTGTCAAAAATAGAATAGATCATAAAGGATAGATTTGAGTATGACACGCTTTGTTTGAATGCTGCTATTATAATCATTTCCCATTATGTTGCTAACGCTGTTATCTGGAGACATTAGGAATCTGAGCCAACACTCTTATCCATCCTTGTAATTTATATATATTTTACAGTAAATTATTCATCCTCCCCCGTGGTTCTACAGAGCTTGTCAGTATTTATTATTGTATATGGTGCATCATAGTTTATCTTACCACACTTTTTATGTTTATAGATGCCGGCAAGAAATGCCTGATTTACATGCTAGTTAGGGGATAGGGGGAAAAGCTCTTCTTGGGAACTTTTTCTGCACAATAAATCAGCCACCGTCCGCATATGAGTTTACATCCATTGCTTGATACAAAAAAAAATCAATTAGTAAGTCTTTTTGTTGGCGTTTTGTGTTTTGCAGATATCCACGATGAGAACGGGTTAAAACCGGTCATGGTTTACATCCACGGAGGCTCCTACATGGAAGGAACTGGGAACATGATCGACGGCAGCATCCTGGCCAGCTACGGGAATGTCATCGTCATCACAATCAACTACCGGCTGGGGGTTCTGGGTGAGTCCACCTCTCCGGGTTTCGTAATTAGTTTGGAGGAGGCTAATTGAACCAGAAAGGGAGTTATTGATTTGGGAATAGATTTAATGAATAACTGGCTCCCACCGTTTCACCAGCTGGCTGGTCTGGAAAAGTAACAACATTTATGCTGATGTTTGGGTGTTCGTGCTGGGGCGGACTTAATACTTTTTTTTTTTTTTTTTTTTTTTCTTTGATGCAGTTCATTAATTTGAAATTGCTCATGGCGTGCATGCTACGGTGTTTTTTTTCTCATACAACATTCGCAGTGAAGCAAATCATGCAGGTTAACCCGCTCCCATACAAACTCATGCAGAGATTTTCTAATACATCGCCGTGGATTGCATGTGGAGGGGTCTGTTGGCGTTTCATCATCTGGAGATATTGAGCGTTTTTCTTTTGTTTTGGTTTTCCCGGACTGCACTGTAGGAGGCTTTGCATTTTTCTGCATTCTTCTCAAACTGTTGAAGTCAGCCTTGGGTGGCCCACACGGCACAAGATAAGCACATGCAAATGAAACAAGTACTCTTTACACCCGATACCCATTCAGTTACTTGAATCACTCTGCAGCACAACATCAGCCACCATCAAACATTGTGCGTGTGTGAGTGTAGGGGGTGGGGGTGGTGATCTCTTGGTATCTGAGATGGTATCTTCACCGCAGTGATGTGCATCTCACTTTGTTCCCGTCTGTGAGAGGAAAGTAGTTTCTGGTACGCGAGAATGCTTCATTTTGACTCTGACACAAAGGTTTGGCTTCTGAATGTCTGTTGCTCCAGAAAACGGGAACATTTATTTGGTAAGTTCCGCCACACCCATCTGGTGGGGGCGTGATTTTCTTAATACTCACTTGCCGGGCAACCGATCCCTTGGCAGTCTCACCTTTTTATAAACAGCCTGTGATTCCTAATTATTGTATATGTATATTTACCCACAATGCTTGACTCACAGCTGCATAGCGGCTATGTCTATATGGTGGTATATTTCTGGAATGGGTGACAAAGTTGAGATACTTTTGAATGCAGGCTACCGCTGGGCTCCTGCAGTGTTTGAGTGAAGACATTTATCATGATAGATCCTTTTATACGCCTCATTCACCGGTGCTCATGATGCTGGCTGCATCTGGGAAGGGGATGGTGCTGGAAACTATCATCATTGTGCATTATATATGTAATATACTGTATTTATTGTAAAGAAAACGCAATGGCTTGCAAAAGTTGATGGTGTTGGTTTAATGCTTAAATGACTAGAATTTGGATATTGTACTGCAGGATCAGCTATTTTGGAGGAAAACAAATGGGCCGCCTTCTCTGTGCCAGACGGGCCACACAAATCCACCACATTCCAATTTGACTTTTGTAGAAAAACATGATCCAGTTATATTTCCCAACAGACCTATTTTCTGTTGCTATTTAGTTATAGAGCTGGGCGTATTTGATGCTTCCACTACTCGGCTTATGCGGACAAAAATAACATCTTAAACTGCAGAATTACGCCAAACCCATTGTTTCATTTTATGCACGTGCGTATATGGAAGATTCGCCGATATTATGTAATGGAAAAAAAAATTGTCCATGGCATTCAGTGGACAACTTCCTGCCTCTTTGAAATGATGCATTAACTTGATGCACCGTTTGCTGCGCTGTATCGTTTTGCAACAGATCTTTGCTGCTTTGTGTGTTGGGGGGGGGGGGGGGGGGGAAAATCAGGGGGGGGGGGGGGGGGGGAATGAGTTCAGCTATATCCAGGCCTAAGAAAATTATATTTGTCTCTCCTTGTACACACAAATGCACTTATGTGATCATATTTCACAGAAAAAGGCACTTGCGCAGATTTAGCCTTGATTAATGGCAACATAGCTATGGCACACTTATCTTGGTGCAACAGGGAAATTTCTGTCCCCCCTTTTATTGTTTGCAGCTATAAAATTTAGTGCGGTGTCCCTGCTGTTGCGTGTGCTTCATTGTCTGTCGAAGTGAAGCCACAGTTCATCGTACCGCCGCCACCGCCGCACCTCTCTGCTCTGCTTACCATTTGTTATAAGGCTGAGCTGTCTGCACCAGTCCCTATATTTAGTTGCCTGAGAGCCAGGGGCGGAGGAGGTGTTCTGGAAACATGTTCACTGCGGAGAGGGAAAAAAAATAAAATAAAAAAAATAAAAAAAATAAATCAGGAGAGAAAGTGAATATAGATGAGAATATGGATACAGAAGAAGGGGACGAGAGCCGGGTGACGAAAGTAGTTTTTGTTGGGCTTTCTATTTGAACGCAAAACCCACCCTTCCTCAAATTAGTGTATTTTGCTTTTATAGAATATAGTTACCACACATAATGGACACCCTGTGTGCGCACTGTAAAGTAAAATTTGTTAAATTCGCACTGGGGAGAGCAACTACGAGCTTATTTAAAAATAATAAATGAGAATATGGATACAGAGGAAGGGGACGAGAGCCGGGTGACGAAAGTAGTTTTTGTTGGGCTTTCTATTTGAATGCAAAACCCACCCTTCCTCAAATTAGTGTATTTTGCTTTTATAGAATATAGTTACCACACATAATGGACACCCTGTGTGCGCACTGTAAAGTAAAATTTGTTAAATTCGCACTGGGGAGAGCAACTACGAGCTTATTTAAAAATAATAATTGTATAATACACGCTCAATTTGAGTGTTAAATGCGATGAAAAAAAAAAAAAGGTATATTGAATGTGACTCTGCTACAGTACCCACATGTTTCCATTGCACTGTGTTTCTCTGTTGTGCTCTGAATGGTGCATGAATAAAATGGAAGCAAGAGGGTCAGTTGGGACCCGAGAGTGAATTTTTGACCTGGGGGTGTTTGCTACGTCAATCACACCATGCCTGCAAAAGATAAGCTGAATAAACAGGGATAAACAGGGAAACATGTTGAATTCCAGTAAATATTTGCAGAGCCTACTGACTTTCGCAGACTTGTCCGCAAATAGAGTCCTCGTCCTGTAATGCAGCTGCTTGAAAATAAAAGTATCCCAAAATGGACGGTACGAGAACAATAATATTACGAAAACTCTAGCTAAATGTTAAGAATAAATTCTCTCAGGAAAACAGGTGGTTTGCAATGTAAAAAATATGGGTAGGTTTTGAAATTTCATCCAGAGGAAGTGATCGGCCCAGATATTTGGAAATATTAAAAAACTAAAAGTAAAGAAATAGAACCCATGATTAATTCAGAGCCATCTTTGAATCCTCATAAATGATGCTCCCCTGTCTATATCCCTGCGGATTTTTTAATAAGATCATGAGCGGAGAGTCGCAATTTATTTCCACCTGTCAGACTCTTTCATCCTTGCATTCTGCTCCTGCAGAGACATAGAGAGAGAGAGAGAGAACAAGAGAGAGTGTGAGGCAGGAGAGGGGGCGGGAGGATTATAATTATTTATGGAAAAAGAATATTCTGCATAATCAAATAATATAAACAACTCATGCTGAATCTAAATAAAAATAATAATACAAGTAGATAAAAACTCGGAACACTGCTGAAATGGTGATATGTGCTTTGATTACTGGCTCATCTGATTATTGCCAAAAAAATTGATGGGTGATTCAGAAGGCTGCAACATGGATTGTGACCAATACAAATAAAAAAGGTCACATTACCCCTCTGCTTGCATCGCTGCGCTTGGTGCCTCTAGGTTGCAAAATTTGAGTTTGAAGTTATTCTGCTCGTCTATAAAACCTAACAACACCCGTCACTCCATCATTTCATGTCCCAACAAGAACCCTCAGATCTGCCGCTGCCTTTCTTTTATGAATTTTCCTTCATAAAATGTCCCACGAGAAATCTTGTGAGGCTGCTTTCTGTTTCTATGGCCCTAAACCGTTAGATCTTATAACAGCTTGTTCCCCTTGGAACTAAAGGAATCAAAGACATCAAAGACTAATTTATTTTGATTTGGCTTTTAATTTCCCTGAACTTATCCGGGGCCATTGTGAATGTTTTATTTAATTGTGAGCTGTTTATTTTTATTCCAACATGCTAAGAACATTGGTCTGCATCTTCGCATCAAAATGGTACTAAAGGTATTACTATGATTTGTTTTAACACTATTATCATAATTGACTCTTTTCATTTTGTGAACTAGATGCACCTGCATCTATAATCCTATCATATTTGTGAAACACAGGCAGCAAATCTATGTGAACCTACGCAAGTAACAGAAATAGTTAGGCCCAGGACCATTTTGTGATTTATAGACAAGTGATGGGATTTTAAAATCTGTCCTCCAACACCAGGAGCCAGTGCTGTGATTTAAGGACCAGTGTAATGTGTTACACTTTCTTGGTTGTTAGCAGGGATTCTGGCTACAGCTTTCTGGGCAGCTGCAGCTAGCACATTCAATTTTTAGTAAAATATACTGTTTGCAGGTTTTTCCTTTTTTCCTTGTTAATACACTAACTCTTTTAAAGTTGCAATGTTTGTTAAGCATGCTTTTTTAAACACATTTATGTGGCCTGATTTGCAGGCAGGGGTGGGCAAAAACGGATATCTCAGTTTTTCTCTGTTTAGTTGAACTCTGGCACATTCACTGCAATATGTTAAATCAACTGATTCGGGAAATGAAAAACCCTGTTATCCTTTAGTGACATAGTGATGCGCAATTATGTTACCAGATGTTTTGCAATCTGAGCAAGCCAAGCAGGAGCACACAGGTCTTGAATAGCAGAGACCCCAGAATGGAGCCTTGGAAATCACCACATATCTTTTTTTCTGAGATTAAAATGACCGACTAACACAAACTAGCCCAGGTTTTGAATATAATAACAAGTAGCACGAGAATTGGTGGACAAATGCCACTTATTTACACAGGCAGTATTTGCAAAAGCTGGAAGACAAGTACACAATGCGCCAAAGATACCTCCTGGGTGGAGGGCCACGCGGCAATCTTGGAGCACGAGCAGGCATTGGTATGATGGATGCAGGGGCACTCATGAAGATGGCCGCATTGTGCGTCCACTAGGCCGTGATCTGGGTTACTTTCAACCCACAGGTTGTCGAGTGCACTTGAGCCACAGTGGGGCCATCAGTGTCTACACATTTCGGCTCCTGTACCGGGAGGAGGTCTCTTGGATAAGAATGAGTGCCATCTGGCCTAGGGAAGCCGCCTCATGAGCCGGAGTGATGGCCAGCATCATTACGCCGCGCTGAGATCTGTCAGAGGCACATGGCGCCACCCCCCACCCCATCCCTTAACTGCCCATTGTGGCCGAGACGTGACATGACTAGTGATGGCTGCCCGATGGAGATGTGTTGCTGCTTTGCTTTCTGTTTCCTCCAAACCAGTGGGAAAGAGAAAAAGGCTTCAGCTCAGCTCACCCACTATTTTACCCCCTTTATTGATTCACTGGAAGTGCACCGCAGGCCCCTTTAGGGCAGATGTATACATTTCAGTCATCAATAGATCCCGTTAAATTCAACATGGTGTCATTTGTCATAAGTTACACATATTCAAGAGGTATTGAAGAGGTTTTCCCTGCAAATAGTGCTACGTTATATTTCTTCCTTCTATGCCGCTGAATAGGTCTCTCGCATTGGCTTCTTCAAACTGTAGACGCACACAAGCCAGAGCTCGTAATAGTATTACATTCATCCTGTGGACAAAGGCACCCCATCCTGGAGAAAAATCATCCTGCTCTGTAACTGCCGGGTTTGGAAACAGAAAATATTTTTTCTTTTGTCTATACGTCACTGTTTTCCCAGCTTGTATCTGCTCCGCTGCCCTTGTGTTACCAACAACTGAAGGTGCTCTCACACTTACTTTGTTTGATACAGAAATTCACACTTCTCAGTTTGGTCCAAACTACCAAAAACATTAGGTGTGAAAAGTGCGGCAGTCCCGTCGAGAAGGTTATTGGATTGAATCCCACACTCACTCAAGACATGCAGATTGGGGTTTATGTAGTGTTAATTGAAGACTCTTACTTTCCCGTAAGTGTAAATTTGAAATAGAATGGCTTTTCGTGTCTGTATATCCGGAAGGAAGGTGCCCAAGACCATTATCCACAGAAAAGTTTGGTCTAAACAAGAGAGAGGCGTCTACGTCCTATTGAACGGCTGAATTTGTTGACTGTGCATACATTAAATTGGAATTATTTTGACTTTTAAACCAATTACAGGGTGTTGAGGGACGTGCCCTTTAAACTATGCATTTGTACCACACAGAGAGAGGACACAAAATATGTAAATAGGATCTGTTTTGTTGCTTTTGCTGCTGGTGGTAATGACATAATAGTAACAGTCACATGGCACAATCAGTATTAGTCTTATCCCTTTTAGCGCAATCCTCCATGACCTCCTTAGTTAATATGGGAAGCTGGTGTCGACTGTGTCTCTGTGCAACAGCAACTCCGCTTTAATTATAAACTTTATCACATACTTCTAAGTGGAACATCCACACCGCTGGATTTTGTATTTTTAGACTTTTTTCTACCCCCTGTGTTCTTGTCGGTTCGCCTGTGATGTTTGTTCTCAGTGTTGTTCCCGTGTTGTTGGATATTTTGGATTTGTGCAGTTTTTTTTGGTTAATCAAAGACCACGGTTCTGCGCATGGCTCGTCCTTTTCCTCATACCTTGATGCCTCTATCCTCATTTCCCTTCCTTTATCCACGTTTTTTTTTTTTCTTGATTTCCATAATTTCTTTCTATTTTGCTCCAGATATATTCCGGTTTGCTTGCGGCCTCTCTCGTAGCTGGAGGGCAGGTACTCGGCCTCCTCTTCCTGCTTCTTCGTGACTCCTCCATGCGTGCAAGGACAGCCGTGGCTCGGAGGAGGTCATTACCAGTCCAACCCCTCGACAATCAGGGACACGTGAGGAGAGAGAGGGATATGTGTCCCTACATTGGGCAGCGGCAGATATCCACTCCGGCTGTGAGTCAGAGAATGAGGTGATGCCTTCTGACGTGACACAGAAAGGCAGAGGGCTGCAGCTGCTGCTTAGACCCCTGCTGTGAGAAATTCAACAAATAAATACATTTATAAAAAAGGAGGAGACAGGCACGCGGCAAAACATGCTTTTTGTCTTGGCCGGAGAAGGCGGCGCGATGAGGGGCGAGCACGGTCATCTGTCGCTTTGGCAGGGCGGCCATTACCATGACAAACGGTGCTCTGTGTGCTTTCCACAATGTGTGCCACTTGTCGCGGCCGCGACTAATCAGCAGTGTCTACCGGCTGTGATTTCATCGTCCTGTCTCCTTCCGCCTTCATGTGGCGGCATTTTTCACACTGATTGGGGTTTCGCGGTCTAGACCCGGGGTCTTCGACCTTTTTCAGACCAGGGACCCCCAAACTGGCACCCCCTACTATTTATATGTTTTATATTACATTTCTATTATATTGTCCATTCAATACCAAGCTTTCAATTAATACATGTATCAATTTTTGGTTTGAAAAAAAAAAATGTATCTCGATCTTATTAACCCAATATTTTTATGCCCCCCCCCCCCCCAGACATTTTCGCAATTAGCTACACGGCATAAACGGAATCGAGATCAACAACTTAAAACAGCTTTAAACATATAAATGAGTGAACTGCTGTTTTGAACTGGTGTTCTGTTTCCGCGTGTCTCCACATGGAGCCTTTGTCTGTCATCTCGTACCTTACTCTCCGCTCGTGCTACTTGTTCGAAAAAGTTTCCTCTCATATTACCCTGCCCCTCTGTGTATTGCAAAGCGAACCTGGACTTTTTTAAAGGTCAGCGTTGTCACAACTCGGTGCCCGGCCTTCATTATGATTCCAAACCAAAACCGAGGCGGTATTGATATTCATGCTGAAGTCTTCATGTTCTGTGACCGCTGCGACCGGCGGGGGAGGCTGTTACAGTTCAACGCGTTAGCTACAGACTCAACCCCAGAATGCAACAGATGCAACGGAAGGATTTTAGGCGGCAGGCTCTCGGAAACTGCAGCTCTCCGGGGAGGAGATGGGCCTCCATGCACGTGGCCACGGCCGCAGTATGTGGCCTAAAATGGCTGATAAAATGAGAGATAGCAGGGCGTTGTTTACACGGTGTTTTTTTTCCTTTTTGGCTTTTTGGTCAGTCACTCAGTAAATCTCAGTGATGCTGTTTGCAATCTCCCTTGCCGGCCCCTCCAATGACAGATGAGGGCTGCAGCCACAAGAACCCGGACAACACCCCCCAACTCCGGCCTGTTTTCCTCACAAAAGGGGTTCGATAGGCGCGGTATACTTTTCCTTTAGAACAACAAATGTTGTTGTCAGCCGAGGGAAGCCAAGATAATTGCATGCGGCAAATACATTTCTCAGCGATGGCGGTCGCCGAGACGGCGAGCTCAATTTGGCCGTATTTAAAAAGCGGCACGGGCACGTCTGGGGGATAATGAAAGGGAACGGCAAATAGCTCATCCAAATGGTTACTTCGGCAAAACAACACACACACACACACACACACACACGCACACAGACGCACACAGAAAACAAGAGAAACAATTCCGAAACATCTATATCAGAGATGGCTAAGTGGGCCAGATTTTCAGCCAAGATAGTTGCATGAGCTTTTAATCTCTGACAACCGTGTGTCACAGAGTTGATTTGTTATTCCGGAGCTGACGGAGCCGGTGTCTTTTATTGGCTTTGTAGTTACAGTCGCTCATTGAATATCAGTACGGCCCATTTCCCCACTGCCTCCTGGGAGTGCATGAGTAACTCCCTGAATCCGGCCTATAGTGGCGTCATCCTTTGCCCACCTTGAATACCGGTCCACTCAGAACCTCACATGGACGATAACGCAATTAGCAACAATCGTGGCAGCCACAATAGATTTGTCGGGTTTAGGCCATTCGGTATTTCAGCGAATGAAATCGTTGATATGTAGAAATGCTTGCAGCTGGAATAATATAACATTTCTGGGGAAAAATAACAGATTGCTTGCAGAGATTTGCCAATTAAGGGGAAAAGAAAGAAGGAAGGAAGAAAGAAAGTGTAAGTGCAAGACTTTTTGACTTGAAGAGGGTACATATGGAACTCTGTCATCCGGATTTGTTTGACCTGTGGACATTTGTCCCCGAGCCCTTGACCCAGGTGGGGGGGGGGACACAGATGCCTCTAACAAATTGCACTGCAAGTCCTGCAAGTGCAAGGCACTCGGTGGGAAATCCAGAGGATCGCCAATCAGTCATCGGGGTTTATCCTCGGGGGGGATAATCACCGCAGCGAATGTATATTTCAACTGCGCGGGTAATCACCCGAGTTAGGAGGAATATTTCGGCAAAATATGTCTTCAGAGAAAAGTGTAGAGCCGCTGCAGTAGCATTAAAATGGAAGGGCCTTGAGGAAATGAAGCTATCAACATCTACACACGGATAACATCACGCAGATTTGTTTTTCTCCATAGTTGCTGGTTGTATTGTAATTCAACTGTTGAGCCGCTCTCGTATGATGGCATAGTCTTTTGAAAGAGTCGATTTATGATAGGGTGAAGTACATGGTGAAAAGCTGAAGGGGTTTTTGAGACCAGAAGTAGGAGCCCTGTAGTCACGGCAGGAAGTGTTTCGCTATCTTTGGCTTTTTTGACTAAGTATACAGTGGATCACTCTGCCCAGAGGTGGACACATGCCCTAACACCACCACCCTTCTGATGTGGACCCGAAGAAGGGCCGGGGTCAACCTTTATCCTCAGTAATATAACTGGACACATTACCCTGACACTGCAGCTGATGTGTCAAATGGATAAAAATGTAAATAT
Organism: Colistium nudipinnis; assembly: GCA_016785305.1. NCBI lineage: Eukaryota > Metazoa > Chordata > Actinopteri > Pleuronectiformes > Rhombosoleidae > Colistium > Colistium nudipinnis. The sequence goes on from JAFBJU010000406.1 coordinate 251,475, forward strand.
AGACGTCACAGATCCCGGGGGGGGGGGGATCTGTGACGTCTGTTTTTTTTTTAATCACACGTAGTTGCGGCCGAGGAGCGGGATGTCTGCACACAGTGCATCAGCGCTCCTTTAGATTGCCGAAAAGGTAAAAGCTGCTGTCAGAGGATATTACTGCAGCCCTTTTATCTGCAGACTGTCATATGCTGAATTAGGATGGAAGATATATGTAAATGAGAGAGAGAGAGAGATGACACTTCTTCTCTTGGCTTCTGCTCATGGATCATATGATAAGCCAGCTAACTATGCCCGTCCCATATACGGTTCTCTCGTTCGTCTCCGCGGTTATCTTGATGGTCGAAAGATGTTTCTGCAATAAACAGTACATTTTTTTGATTTTTGCTTAAGAATGTAATTTGAGATGAATATGGAAGTCCTTCAGGGCTTCTAAGTGGTCATGTTTTGGTGTCAAGTATGATTTTGTAGTTGTTTTTATGGTGGTAAGTAAAAGCCCCGTGGACATGAAATACTTTGCAGTATATACAGATTAAGTTGAGTAAATTGTGACACTTATCGTCATCGCCGGGCATCGACACTGCCATCATCACTGCCACAAAGCAGTGAATTATGGGATTAAGTACTGCACTTATAAAGTAAGTGCACTATAGTAAGTTAGGGCTTAATTCAAACGCGGCCCCAGACCCACTCAAGGAGATTGTAAGTGGGAAGTGATTTTTCTTTTATTCTTTTCTCTTTTTTTGTGTGAATATCATATATTAATATAATCATTCTTTTAATCCACATTGTTCTGAGATAATACGGCACCAGAGGTTAAGGGATGGCCTATGTCCACCTGGGATTTAGCCGCACACAGGCTGCCGCAAGACTTTACTGAAAAAGCAGTGGTGAGTTTAGCCAGGAAGTCCAGTGACCAGTGACCCACAGCTTCCCCATGAGCCAAAAAGAAACGATCACTATCCAGCTCCATCCATCTGGAAGCCGCACATTAACAACTAGACCGTTGCCAGATCTGAAATGCAGGGGTTAAGAGTTATTTTTTTATAATTTATATTTCATACTGCTCCAAAATGTCAATCTAACGTAATGATGAAGCACTTCACTGCCAAGCGGGGGGTGGGGGGGGGCGGTGGCCCACCGGGATGCACAAGGCCCCCCCATCAAAGACACGTGGGTGGCATTCGTGTGTGTGTGTGTGTGTGTGTGTGTGTGTGTGGGGGGGGAAAGCTTTCTCCCCCTGAGGAGCAGAGCTGATTAAAGCGCCGCGTCGCTCGAACAACTAGTGGGCAAGAGGCGGAGAGTAGTGAGCTGGACGACCACCAAAGTGGGCCCGGCGCCCGCTTTGATGTTCCAGGCAACACGGGAGCGGCTGCTGCTCCTCGTCTTAATTAACCTGTCCGAATCCTAATGAATGTGCGGGAATATAGGAACCTGCTCCGCTGGCCCAACCGCTTCATTCTTTCCTCCGCAAAACACCGACAAAGAACTCCTCCTGCATGGAATACTAAACACTTGGCCCAGACACAGTTGTTCGACTAACATGGTGAACTGTTTACCGTATCTATATATATATATATATATATATATATATATATTTATATATTTAAAGTTGTTTATCAGAGAAAGTTGGACTCGGCTTTAGTCTTCCGAAATATAATCACACAGCATCAGACACTGCTGCCGCTTTTTCGACATCTGCAATATATCAACTCATTTACATACTTACACACTTACAAAAACGCAGGGAATAAGATTCGACTCAGTAGGTGTATATATTTGTGTCTTTTCTTAATTCTCAAGGGGAATACTTCTGAGTGCTCAAGGATATGTCAAGGTAACACTTAGGTATTAAAAAACACTTGTTTACAAGAAAGCCCCACAAGTTACAATCCTCCTATGTCTGCATTACATAATTACTCATCAGATTAGGATTTTACATAGACATTGTGTTCACACATTCATATTTCATGAAACTATTTCAAGAGCTATTTGGTTATTGTCAAGCACATGAGCATTCAAAGGAATCAGATGAGGACAGTCGGTTAGAGAACATTTGCACCTGTAGGGTCATAGGGCGCTACAATCGCACAGAGCTTTTTAGTCGGGCTGATTGATATGCATTCCTCCTCATCCCCACTGGCTGCCACTGCAATTTTCACGGCCGAATGCAAGCCATGAAAGGTGAACTGCAGCAGTGCGACAGGTGATCTCCTCCGGGCCTCGGAATTTAACAGTGCGTCACTCACGGGAAGCAGGAAGCCTCAGCTGTGGGGGGGCGCGGGGGACTTTATTCATATTCATCAGCTGTGAAGTGAGCTGAGTCAACGACGGTGAACGTTCCTACTCTGTAATATTAGTTGTACTCCGGTTGTTCTAAATCTCTTCGGTTTTTTGGTTTTTTTCGTACGACCCTCTATTCCTAAACTACAATTTTCCTCAGAGAGCTTAAAAACACCTCCTCTGCCCTCAACCTACAGCAAGGGTTAAAAAAGACCCATTTCCCATTCTTCCTTTGTATTTTGGCACATCAGGAGTGCGTTGGAAGCAATTGATATTTATAATAAAATATATATCTTTTTAATATTACCCTGCTGTCAACAAATCGCAGCTATAACTCCATTTTAGTCTGTTTTGGGTGGAACAAGCCGTGCTTGGAGCAGAAGGTCGAACGAAGGGATCCGTGTTGCGCTATTGCTTTAACGTGTACCATTTAACGTGACCTACGTGACAGGAAATAAGGGGGGGGGGGTTGTAGAGGGGGGGGCACTGCTTGGACGATTAAGAATCCATAATTTAAGAAATAAGGGGGGGGGGGGTTGTAGAGGGGGGTGCACTGCTTGGACGATTAAGAATCCATAATTTAAGAGAACACTAGTGGAGGACTAACGCCTGTGCACCGCGCCGAGTATTTCGACATGTTTTTTTTTCGTTGGATTGATTTCGCCCTTTGTTGCCGGGTTGGTAGCTAGGTGCTGTTCGTATCCCTGTCAACGTTCCTTTGGGAAGCCTGCAGCAGCAGTCGCGGCGCTTTGGAAAAACAAAAGAGGATTAGCGCCTGCTAAGACACCTTCATATTTTTGCTAATTGATGACTTGTGTCTTTTTTTCCGTGCTAGCTGGGAGGGGAGAGACGGTTGAGGTGAACAAACAGCTGCCAGTTGTGGTGTTGTCATCGGTATGGATTGTTCACTACGGCGAATGTCTTAAGCCGCATCCTTCGCACGAAACCTGCTGGCACCCTCTGCACCCGGGGTCAGTTTTCCTTGTGGGACTTGAACAGCTTGATAACTGAAGCGTTTTATGGCGGAGCTTGACAGTAGATGCTTGGCTGGGAAAAATACCAGGTTGTGCTGAATTGTATTTAATTTTTTTAATCGGAGAGTCTGGGAAAGTGGTGGCTGCTGTCGATCTTCCTCTGCCCACCACCGTCTTTATTTTCTTTTCTAACAGGAAGCATTGCACCCCCTTCCTGGGCTCCCCGCGCATCTCCGTCCCTCCAACTGTTCTGTACTGTCTGCTCTCCTTTTTATGGTCACTTCCATCAGTCGGCCAATCTGTCTGCCTGAGCGTATTAAGCCTGACCAAGAATGGTCAGGCTGCAGTAGGGAGACATTCTCCGAGGGAGATCATTCAGTCCATGAGGAGACATGGAATGGTACTGTCTCAATCCCACGACCTTGCAACAACCGTTTTGAGTGGAACACGATGGGACCCAAATTGTCAAAAATGAGACATTTCATTATTTCATTCCAAGATATTTAATCTGATTTCTACCCAAAGACATTAACCATCCTGTTTCTTTACTCATTGTGTGTGTGTGTGTGTGCGTGCGTGTGGGTGTGTGCATCATAGTTCATAGGAGGAAATAAAAAGAAGACATTTGAAATACTACATCACCTTGATGGGACAATATTATGACCTGTGAGACACAACGTCATAATTATAAAAACCCACATTCATAATTAGAGCATTCAGGACTATAATTATGAGATATCTTATAATACTCATCAGATCATTCCATTGGTTATCACTTATGTAAGGTAAGAGCTTATAAAAGCAAATGTATTGTTTTTATACTATATATTTCAGCGTTTTTTTTTTGGTGATAATTACTTATAGATGTCAAAAATAGAGACACAAGTGATGTGGTTCTTCCCCTGGCTGCATGTTGTGCGTCTGGCAGCTCTGCGGAGGTTGACCTGTTAGACCCTGATGGATTTGATTGCCCCGCTATTGGAGGACAGATGGTATGTGGCGAGGTGACGGCAGTGGGTTGCGGTGTGCATGTGCCCGCGCGCGCGTGCGTGCGTGCGTGCGTGCGTGTGTGAGGGCAGCTGATGAACAAGGGGATTTAATGCCTCGTGACCCAGATCTGGCCTGAGCAGCCGTGCGTGTCCAGTTCAGTGCTGCGGTCGGGTTTTGTGCATACAGTTCCCTATTTTAAGGACCGGGAGATTCTCTCGTTGTCAGACCATCACATGCTGTGACATGAGGCGGATCAAAAAAATATAAATTCGCCTCCCTGTCTTAGCCCCCCAAAAATTTAAAATTTAAAATAAGGTGCAACACGTAAAAATAAGGTGCGGAATTGAAAATAAGGTGCAAAACATAAAATAGGATAGTTAAACATAAAAATAGAGTAGAGCTAGCATCAAAACAGTATAAAGTACACACACCGCTTTCAGCATGCAAACACCTGTTCCCCCGAGAGCCTTTGCAAGACAGCAGATAATGGCACAGACTGTAAAGGAAGAGGCGACGGTGTGTATTGCTGCTACTCACCCCTCCCTCCATCACTGTCGACCAGCCGCCCCCCACCCCCCATAACCCCCACCTCGGAAGAGCTGTCACTCCAATGGCGGCCTCCGTCTCCTCGTCTCTCCGCTTCCCTCCGTCCCGCCTGTCCTCCCCAGTGCACTTTGCCACAGTCGGTGGATTTCGCCACGCACACGCTCGCACGCACACACACGCACACACGAAAACATACACACACACAGGCCCCGATACCTGTGACAGCTCTGTCACACATCATCATACGCCCCTGGGATGTGTGCCGCGCCGCTGCTGGCAGAGGAGTCCGGGCAGGTCAGGGCTTCAAAGCGTCTTAAGCCTCGCTGGCGGCGGCATCAGATTTACGCCAATATTCCCCTTTACTGTCTGCCCACCCCCCACACACGCACACTCCAATGAGGGGCGTAAAGTGGAGGAGATAACAGTGAGTCGCTACCTCGCTATAATGTACTTTTGTCGAAAAAAAAAAAAAAGTAATCCCACCCATTATTCGAGATAAAGAATCAATAGCACTGAGACGTGAATATTTCGTTGGACAATTTATAAAAGCCATAAAATCTTTACACAAAATGCTAAAATGCTCAAGAGGGGGGATTTTTTTTTCTTCATTAAGAGAAAGTATAACGAGGGAGGAAAAAGACATTTAGCAGGATATAGATATTCACTTAGGCTTTTTTTTTTTTTTTTTTCCTGCGACCGAAAAGGAAATTCCCTTCTATTTACATGTTTTTCTTCTTTTGATTCAAAGCTACAAATGCAAAGTGGTGACTCCCGTACACCCGTACTCTGCCCACACACACACGGACACAGTAATGATCAAATAATCACTAATCGCCTCCTCGTCCTTCTAAAAGTTTCCTGAAGGTTGTTTTTTTTTTATCTGCCGTGTGTGGCTGAGAGACTCCTTCAACCTATTATTATTTTTCATTTATGTATTAAAACGCCTGTTTCCTTGGGGCCATCCCACACAGAAACATCTGCATGTTTTATTCCAGAGATGCATCATTTTTTCTCTCTTTCTGTCCTCGTTCCGTTCTCTGCCAAATGCAGGTCGGCCACGGCTGGCTAGGTTTCGGGAGCAATTGGCGGGGGGGAAAAAAAAAAAAAAAAAAAAAAACTAAGAGGTTGCCTGACATGCCCACTCAGCTCAGGCGCGATGGGAGGAAGGTGAGTGTTGGAGGGGGGGCAAAGGCGGAGAAAAAGACAGGATATTCTGAACATATCCTGAAGGCCTTTCTTTCTTTTTTCAACACAGTCTACGTCAAACTTGTCAGACCTGTCAGTCTCCTTCATGCTGTGGTGATGATGAGGTTTTTTAATGGCATGGGTGTCTGAGCAGCAGCAGCTGACGAGATCACAAATTTGACTGCTCTCATCTATTTTTTTAAATTGATCACTTCAGGTTGTCATAATAATAATGATATAATATAAATGTCTTATTTTTCTTCATTTCGACATGCAAAGTTTTATTATTATAAAAAAAAAAAAAGTGTGCAGTTGTTTTCTCACGATGATGACAGGCAGATTGGTAATTGGAAATTACAACTCTCCCAATAATGGGATGGCAATTGATAGACATGTAAAAAAAAAAAAAAGAAAAAAAATGTCCCCTCTTAATTAGGGAAAAGGACAACGTTGTTATGAAATTGCTTTTCTGGTGATCATGAGAGTCAGAAATTGTGAGACTCGCTAAACTCTACTCTCTCTTTATTATTATTATTATTATTATTTTTAAATTTTATTCACAAACCTCTTCAGTGAATAACCTTTGACTTTTGAAATGGCGAATGCAAATGAACTACGATACACCCAATTTAGGTCCTGATCTTAAGCCCCGCTTACAATGTGTGTGCGTAGGGAGTGTGAGCCGACGCGCGCCCTCTCTACACCGGCAGTCTAATGAGACACTTTCGTCGCACTCCTTATTCACTCACCGTACAGTACCGTGTGTGCTGTGACGACATCTTCTTAAAATGCCTGCAGTGTGCACGGCTGCTTGTGTCCGTGAATTGTTTGTGCAGTTCGGCAAGCTGTGCAAACGTCTCCCCGCGGATGTCAAATAGATTCTAATTAGCTCTGCGGAATTTAATGAACATACGCCGTGGTGGATCACTGGGGGTAGCGCCCCGGCTGAATGGATGGTGTAACCAATCACACTTTTCCACAGTTGAGAGGAGCTGGCTGCGGCAGAAGCTCTCGCTCCCTGGCACATTCCCACTCCCCTTTTTTTTTGCCCCTGCCAGTAGGTCGATGACTTTCACTCTGCATATGCAGAGCATTTCGCTGAGGGCCAATGAGGAGGCCAAGTGAGCAGGAAGCCTGTTTAACTCATTTCAGCTTTTTAACATCTGCGCTCTGCATCAATCAAACTCATTTTTAGCTCGTAAACACAAACGGCACAGTGCGATGTACGCGGCCAACCTTACCCGCCGCCTCTGTCCCTGGTGATTTGATTATAATGCGCAGAAACGCAACAAATCTCCACATCTGTTTTCACCGGAAGGGCCGTGAAGCTCTATGAGATTTTAGCCCCCGTTACACCATCACCATTTGGCAGACCTATTTGGTCCAACCACTCGCCACCCGTGGAACCCCAATTGGACAAAAAAGAGTAAAATAAAGGGGAAAGGTCAGGGACAGGGCAAAAAAACACACCGAGCCGTTACGGCCCCATTCTAAACAATCAGGCTCACAGTTCCGCTCTGTGGAGCTGGATTATATTTCTAACCGCCATTAATGTGCAGCTCTGTTTCAGTCTTAATGGAACAATGTGACCTTTTTTTTGGAAATGCGCTTGTTGCTACCCAGTGTCCAAGGAGATCAATAGCACTTTCATCTTTACAGGAGTCCTGATCCTGACGATGCCTTGAGCGTAGCTTAAAATAAAGCAATCAGACGTGTTTAAAACTTATAGAACAACAAATAAGGCTTCTTCGGTCTTAAAATGAAAGAAATAAATAAAACAATCACATCGCCAGAGTGTGATAATGGCACATCCCCCGGCGCTTCATGCACAGACAGAGAACACACACCGTATGGACGTGTGTGTTTGGGCCCAGATCAGGCTGGCAGAGATCAGAAAATGAACTCACTGTTCATTCTCTTTGATGTCGTGAAAAAAAAAAAAAATGACACCTCTCATCGTCGGTGGTGGAGTAAACAACCCGGCAGAGGACCGGCGCCGCGCTACTTGCGCGAGGAGTCACGTCTCATCAAAGGCTTCCGTACTGAAAATGAGGAGAAAAAAAGCTCAGACAACAGATGCATTCTGTTTACCCGCTTTGAAAAACATCCCCAAATAATTAAGCCGGGCAACATCTGTGTTGGGCTGGTGTATAGACACCTATTAAAAAGAGACGAGGAAACGCGGGGCGGATGAGCCGTACCGGGTGAGTCACTTGAAGCTGCCTCGAAGTGACTCATTTGCTTTACTGTCTATTGTTAGCTCCCTGCTTTTAGAACATGGTCTGAGAATGGCCTGAGAGATGATTAGATTTTTTGCTCACAAAAAGTCTGAATTCATCAGTGCACTTGTATGATGACGCTAAGGTTCCATTTGACGTAGGTTTTAGTTGCATTAAGTCAGTGGTTCTCAAACTGGGGGTACGCGTAGCAAATGTTAATTAAAAAATCATCAGGCATACATTATTCCTGAAAATAATAAATTCATATTTTTATTATTGTTGGGTTAAGCTACATTAAAAATTCAACATTACAATATAGACATGTAGCATTGAAGTGTTCTTCAGTAGTGTACCTCTTTATATCGCTCCATTTTTTTTTTGTGCTAGTCAGGGGGAAAAAAATATTTCAAAGGGTGGTACATAATTGAAAAAAGTTTGAGAACCACTGCATTAAGTCAATTCATTGTTTTTTGGGTGGAGGCGAAGTGTCTGGAGCTCGTCCCGTTGCAGCTGACATGGTGCAGTCAGGGATTTGACATTAAATGAGCTTGTGAGTGGATTTAATGGACGGGCTGTGTTTTCACAAACGAGACATTTATTTCAATGAAGACTCTGCATCAGAGCTGGAGGGGTGCCAAATAACTGTAATAAAAAAAAGACAACTGGAAAGCAAATTTAATCTGAATCAACTTCAGCCACCATGTGGCACGGCCAATCAAATTGCCCTAAGCATACATTCTGGACACTGTCCTGTGATAGTGTGTATCCGGGCCACTGTGGAGTCACAGGGCAACTTTCGAGATGTGTATCATTGTGTTATTTTCTGCACAGTGTCTAGTCCCTATATATATATAAGTTAGTAAGATATAAATCTCAGTTTACATCATTTGTGCCGTTAATTTAATACAAAATATCGAACCCTGGGAAACTGTTTTTCAAAAAGTAGATAAATGCAGGATGAGGGATTTGAAACAAAGCTGAAAACTTTCTGTATTTTGTCATGTGTTGATTTGATCACTTTTTAAGAGGACAACCACTATAGCGCTATTTTATTACATTTACGGCGACTGTGGAGACCATCATCATTTTCCCTTCGCTCTCCGCCCGTAGTTTTATTTTTCCCCTCCGCCACCAGAAGTAACTAACAGTGCACGGTAATGGGGTAAGAAAAAAAAAAAAAAAGTTTAAACAGTCCCGTTAACGTGGTAATTAGCTGTGTAATAAAGCCACAGCAGGACAAAACTGCACAGTGTTGTTGAACATGATGGATGACATTAGTTTGAGGCAGCACTGTTTTTTTTTAAATGTACTTTTGTGGGACTTTGGGAAGGTAAAGAGAACCTGCTGAACCCGTTATAGTATATTTTGTGTGGCAATTACCGCTTAAAGTTGACCTCAATGCGGCCTTGTGGGTAATGCGTCCTGTCTGAACGCCGGTATGGATGATCTCCGCTGACCTTGCTGAGCTTATCCCCGAACCCTTCGCCTTCCATCATCCTCTTCGATAATTAACATTTCATCCGGTAGCCGTGGGAGAGATCATCGTCTGGACGGAGAGCACAATTAACTGCTATTACTGTCATGTTGTCAGTGTGCTTTTCCTCTCTCCGTAGCGTAGGATGATAATGGCTGCCATTCTTTTTCCCTGTGTGCTTTATTAATATGAAGTAAAATGCACAGGTTGCTTATTTGCTTGTTTCAATGTATTTTTAAGATTAGCAAAACACTCTGCTCTGTTTTTACAACTATTCAAGCGTTGACCCACGGGAGTCTTTTTTTTTTTTTTTACATTGATGTCTCACATTTCTGCTTAGTGCTGTTGACCAAAAAATGCGTTAATGCCTACCAGTGCCCATGACACATAAATAAGTCATTATATTAAAGACATACATTTTAAATGCCTTCTAAAGTCCTTACAAAATGGTGGAAGCTGATTTGTGGTGCTACAGTTGGAATACCGCAATGTGGAAAAAAAAATCTGCATGACATTCAAGAGAGTTATATTTTCACTTATTATTTACCTCGTATTTATTTCCAGCGGCCGGGAAACAAACCTGATCTGTTGTGACTTGGCCGCCGATGCCGGTGTAACTACACACCACAAAGGACAGGGCTCCGCACAGGCTATTTCCACGTGGAAGGGTTGTTTTTCTTTTTTTTTCTGCCTATAGAATGCGCGGTGACAAGTGAAAATGAAGCCACACAGTGTTTGTCAAACATTCCCCGGCACTTGGCATTCAGCCTGGTCACTGTCTGTGTCGACATTGCCGCGGCGCCTTTTCACCGTGTCATGTGGCTGCGCGGCTGTCATCTGATGCAGCCACTTTTTAACATTAAACTGTGTACGATAACACGCCGTGACATTTAGATAACACCGATGGTATTTCGAGGCCTTGGACAAAAAAGAAAACGAAATGAAACAAAAAGACCATTTGAAATTTCATCTCCGATATGTTATGCAGATGAAGTCAGTTCACCCCCTTTCCAAACTGCAACTGACTTATTTGACCCTTGGCGCTGCGAAGTTTAAACTAAAAATTAATTTGATTTTTTTTTTTTTTTTTTTGCAAAGCTGATTGACAGCTACTGCATGTATGATGGCTGGATAAAGTTCCGGACCCATGGTCCTGCGTGGGGGTAGGTGTAAATTGAATTGATTTATAATCAAACCAAGTCAAGACAGCTTCCAAACCCCTTAAATAGAACTAGATCATTTATATATGATATCATTTAATAGATAGAATTAATGTATGGTTGTGTTTATTTTGTTACTCGTTTTACCTAGAAGGTTACAAGTTTGTACAGAAAAAGGTTTGATGCACCCGATAGTATGTTTTGAAGGAGCATATATCAAATCTGAGCATCTGATAGAATAAAAGGAAACAATCCTTGTGTTTCCAGATTTTGTGCGTCTTGAAATCAATTGGCCGACAGCTCTGTCTGCGGTTGTGTCCACTCTGTGTTTTTTCCATGACTGACCTACATTAATCTCCGAGCCGCTGACAAGGCAGCATAAATACAAAAAGGGGAGGGGGGGATTTCTTTTATGACCAGGAGGAAGGGGGGGGGGGGGGGGGGGGGGGGGGGGGGGGGGGGGGGGGGGGGGGGGGGGGGGGGGGGGGGGGGGGTGGATTATTGCTTTTTCTCCTGCAGGAGCGGTGAGAGCACTGCCGATGATGAAGCGCCTTTCCCCTCCCGGCTTAGTGAGAGATCACAATGTCACTAACAGCAAAGCAAAGCCCTTATCAGGAAACAACAATGAGATTCTCCTTGTGACATTGGCCCAAAAAAATAATCATATATACATATATATATTTATATATATATAGCTGTCGCATCTTTTGCTTCTTAAGGTTTTGATTTTTTCTTTTCGGCTCCGTCACAAATGCTCTGTGACTTATTTACAGCGCAGTCCCGAAGGAAGAGAGGGCGACATGTATAATATGCCAAACATAAACGGGAGTGACGTGTATATGTCATTTATATATAAAAGCGTGTGACATGTATATGCTGCATATGTCACTGTAACCTTCCTCCCGGATAATAATAATAATAAAAAAAAATGCTTTGTCGGATTATACGAGGCAGTGCTGAGTCAAATTTATGAACACGTTCACTCTATAAACTTCGGAAAATAAGCTCTGGTACTTTTTCTGGAAGCGTACCAGCGTGTCTTTTTTCTTTTTGGGGGGGGGGTGTATGAAAAAGCACAAGACCACTTATTCGCATACAGGGTGACAGCAGGTCATCTGTTGGCACTGCTCCGTTTTATCAAGTCAACAAGGTGGCGGGAAAAAACTTGCGCCACGGGTGCGAACTTAACCTTGGAAACATCCCTCTGTTTATTATTCTCCCCCCAAGGTCCTCTTGACACGTTTTGTTTCCAGAAGTCATGAGCCGCATATCGTGGACCCTCACGACACCTTATTTGATTTAGAAATCAGTGCTGTACGTCGTAAGACTCCACACCTCTTTGTCCTACTACTGCAATTTGTTTTTCCACCGTGCCACAGATCTTTTATACGCAAAACTGTTTTCATCCTTTCCACCTGACTTCTAAAAAGACTCATCTTTCTTTGTGAAGGATTTCTTTGTGACAATGTACACACAATACTTTTGAGTCCTTGAATCTGTCATCCATATTTTTTCAGTTGCATGCGTGCCCCTGCCTCCAAGCTCTTTAAACATAAGTAGTGCCGAAAAGGATCCTTCCAAAATGCATGAAAGGAGACTTTGGGTGCCTGTATAGATGAAGAAAATATAAAAGGGAAAGATTTGTGCTATACATTAAAGAAAGCCGTTATGTCTGTTCATGTATTGATTGCGAAATGTGAAAGCATTAAAAAAAAAAAAAACATCTTTTTTAAGCGTCATATGTTGCAGTGTGGTTGGAAGAGTGTCGAAAAAGTGCCAAGTGCCGTTAAAGTGGTTTTCTGACTGAAATCACAGCCTTCTCATAAGCACAAATGGAATTTAATTTAACATATGGATTGTATGGATCATCTCAAAAACACAGCTACAGGTGTGTTATCGGGTTAAAATCGTTGGGTGCCTTTCCACAGTATTATTAATTAACATTTCAATTGTCAGTCACTGTTCATCTGGATATCTAACGCTATAATTCTTCGTCATGCGTATTTCATATTGTTGTGGTGTTTTTTTTTTTTTTGTGGAGGTCTCCTCAGTTTTGATCATCGCGTCCGGAACGCCTCTGGAATACGATGTTTGGAATATTGTTCACACCTCCCAGGGAGCACCTGGCTCCTTTTGCGGATTTTCGGATGGCCAAACGTGGGAAAAGCAGGATGGGGGGGGGGGGGGGGGGGGGGGGGGGGTGATGGGGGAGAGGACAGGGAAGGTGGAGTGACGAGTTAGGTGAGCTGTGCCAGGTCCTGTCCGTCATTCTTCTGGGTGCCAGAGGCCTTGTAATCCTCAGCCCCCCCACCCTCCCCCTCCCCCCCTCTCTCTCTATCACCCTCTCCACCTCACCATGGCAAACCAGATCTGCTCTCTATCAAACAGCCACAGGCTACCTCGCGTCCCCTTTTTTCTTTTCTTTTCCTTTATGCTTCCTTCTCACCCAGCGGCCCTCATCCCATTTGTCACTTACCCTGCCTTGGCCTTTGGTCGGGCCTGGCGGGGACCGGCTGCCGCTTGCCAGCCTTGGCCGCCGAGCGCCCCGGGCCCTGGCAAGGAGGAGCCACCGGTGGCATCGTTAAGAGAGCCGCTTAATGGGTTTAGGCGCCTTTCGCTAATTTTGTGGACAAGTTTTGGACGGGGAGCTCCCTGCCGGGGCTGCTCGGCTCGGAGGGGCTCAAAGGAGTCTCTGCTGGCCTGAGACAATATCTGGAGCCTCGGATGAAATCAAATGAAATACGCGTCCACTTAGCTCTTTTCCCCACCGCGCTGTTAATTATCATTGACTTCCTCTGAAATGAGTGTTTCTTTATGTAAAAGCAGCAGAAAAAGTTTGTTTACTCGTTTGCTCTGCCATTTCCCTGAAGTCTGTTCACGATACAGATCAGACAGACCAATCATTAAAAACCTGCAAGGTGCAGGCACAAGCATCCGCATCAATTATACATGAGCTGCGGAATCCTTCTTGATCTGCTTGTAACACTGGGGGAAAAAAAAAAAAATGCAAAAAATCTAAACAACATTGGTGTTGTGCCTGCTGCAGACTGGTGATTTATTAAATGAACTTTGCCGACATCGTGGATATACAAAGGCGTTTGATCGCTCCGTTGTTAATGGGACATCTTTTGTTTTTGTCTGTATGGATTCCCATCATGCCTTGTGCAGTATAACCATGATTCATCCTTTACATTAAACCATGTGGAAGTGAAAAAGTAACACTTATTTTTGGTCGTAAGCCATGGAACCGAGCATTTACCTTGATTTTTTTTTTACCTAACGCATAACAGCTGCCAATCAAAGTCTAAGCCCCAGCCAATTAGGAAGCCGGTCCTCCAGCTTTGGTCCCAGCCCCTCCCCCCTTTGTGCAGCACACCACCTCTGCTCATTCCTGCTCAGCCACCTGCGAGGGGAAAAAAAGGCACCAACTTTGGGTTGACACAGCTGTCACTCGCATGAACTGGCAACTGGGATTTTTCTCTCACATGCATTGATTGCTGCGGCGAGCTAAGCAGGCTGGACAAAGGTGTCACCACACCTGTATGCAGGCCTCAGGGCCCGGCTCCTCCAGGCTCATCCCCTCCACTGGCCTGGTAGGGCCGCACACTGTGACAATGAACGGCTTTTTCAAAATCTTCTCATTGCTGTGAAGTTCATCTAAATAGTAATAGTTCATGTGAAGCTGTTCATTTTCTGTAACACTTTCGGTCAACTATTGAATCGGCATGTTAAAGAGGAACTGACTTCCCTTTAAAGTTGCTCATCACTGACGCAAACTGTTGAGCAATTACCGGAATGGAAGCGTAATAATTATGTTAAATGAATTGTGTATGTGAATCAATGATATGGACTGATTTTTGTGATTATCCAAGTTTCAAGAGTGTACATACACTGGGGTCCATTATTTTCTTAATGTTCTTCAGTTGTTAAGCTACAGACTTGAACATTTGAAAGGTCTTTGTATTTCTACAATTTGTCATCATAATTTTTTTCTCCTTTTGTGTCCGACGGGTTTTTTCCTCAATTTCTATCAAGCGTTTTTGTTCTGTGCGAGATGGATACAGCGGCTGAAATCCGTTCTTCATCTCTGTGCTTTATTGATTTTCACCCAGCTCTATTGTCATATGTATCAAGTGTTGCATACGTTTGAGACAATAATCCATTCCTTATTCTGTTTGTTTTCCACCACCCAGGTTTTCTAAGCACAGGCGACCAGGCAGCCAAGGGCAACTACGGCCTGCTGGATCAAATCCACGCTCTCCGGTGGATCAAGGAAAACATCCAGGCCTTCAAAGGGGATCCGAAGAGAGTGACCATTTTTGGCTCTGGTGCCGGAGCGTCGTGCGTCAGCCTGCTCACCCTCTCGCATTACTCAGAAGGTAAGCGCACTCGCTCACAGCCAGGCAAAAAAGACAGGCAGGGATGTGCTCACGCGACCCTTTCATCGTGCTTCACGTCACGTGGGCCGCATTCACCGCCGCGCTTTCATACACTCTAATCTGGTGCAAGCTGTTGTCACATATCCAGTCGTTTGATTTGCCGTGGAGAAGGAGCATACAGCCAAGGGGCAAAGACAAGCGCGCAGTTGTGAGTTCAAAATCACACGTGGGAACAGAATCAGTGGCTTCCCCTTTTTTCTTTTTTTTCAGCAGCAAGGCCTGGTCGTGAACACGAACAAAAGGGCCTCGACTCTCATAGAATCGGCTAATCTCTGACCTCTAATTTCCACGGTCAACAACGAAGACTTTAGTGGAGGATTTATTGCATTTATAGTGCGCTTACTTGTAGTTCCCCCCAAAGGAAGGCAACCCCTGATTTAGATTCTCTTTTATTTAAATGACTTCTTGGCCCCTTCACGAGAGCAAATACCAGTCCAATGACATACCATTAGCAGTAACATCATCCGTTTGAAGTCTCAAGTCTGCTCTCAAAAAGTCATTTTTATCATCTCGCACTTGCACTCTCATAATCATGTATAATGTCATAATCTGTATTTATTGCAACAACTACACTTATTCTAAGAATATACAGTGCATTATATGTAAGCATATATTTCCTGGTCCTGATGAGGAAAATATGTAGTTAAAAAAATATATATATATTTTTTTTCATCACTCGGGAAATCGCCACCCCTCGTATTTGGGAATGCTAGTATAACATTTATTATCTGACATATAATGCAGTGGCACAGAAAGATACCTCCACCACAGATCAGAACAGTTGAGAGTTCGTTCATCAGACAGCGTGCTCTGTTACTTCCTGTTTCTGAGTCTCGAACTTAAAATGCGCTCATTCAAGTGCGTATTGTGCATGAGAATGAGGAGAATGAATGAATAAGAACAGGCTTTGGATTATCGTGCTGCATTTCCATCTTTTGTTTATGTGCATTATTAATGGAGAATTTGGGAAGAGTGGCCAAAGGAGCGTGCTGTTTTTTGTTTTAGTCCCTGGCTCCTTACAGGGGCTCCCCGCATTTCACAAATGAATAGTTCCTCGCCACAAAGGTAGACAACAGGTGAGGGGAATTGCCCGAGCCATCTGTCAGGAAAGAAAAGAGAGGAGGATTATGGGGGATTGTGTCTCAGAAAGTGCTGTTGCAGATCTCGGGCCATTTTTCTGTCCGTGTGGAACAAATACAGTCATTGAGAAAAATGAGATCCAACACACAATCTCGCTGGTAGAAAATCCATTGGATTTAGCTCAGGGGGAGGGAAACAAATAGTGAGGCAGTCTCCCTATTTCCCACTTCAGTATTTTATTGCAGTTATTAGCTTTGTTTCCTCTTTTTTTTTCTCTCCATCTCGTAGCAGGGGAATCGGGAGTGGCTCGCCGTACATTTAGATGGCGTGCCGATGGGTCGCAATCATGACTGAGAGTCAACAAACGCGGCACAATGCCAAACATCCACGGTGATGTATAATACATCACCGTGAATGGTAATACTCCCTTCTGCATTTTGTTCCTACAACCCGCAGCTGTAAACACTGCTGCGAAGCCAGCCCGAGCATCGGGGTGTAAAATACGCAGGCCGCAAACCGCACTCGGTGAGTTAGTCAGCGGGTATGTATAGTTTTGTACGCATCTGACCTGAGGTTTACCTGATGCTCCACATCCAACTAACAGCGGCGGAGCCTTGTTCGCCTCTTAGCAGGCCTTGTGGGAAATGTCTCCATTGTGCTAAAAAAAAAAATAATAATACTTTTCAAGTCGGCCTGATTGAGTCACCGCCGCTGTGTGTTTGCTCGAGTATAAATAGCACTCTCTGAAAACCCAAAAATTACACGTAACGCCTGTGTTCCTAGTGCGCTGTGACCTACTTGCTGATTGGCAGTCCGTGAAGCTGAGCTACCTATTCAAGGATGTGGAAACAGCCTAGAGGTGTTGTTGCAGCAAATATCTATCTTTTTGTTCTGGTTTGTTCATTAAGGACATGAATTGGTTACATGATTGTTGTGAGTCACCCTTTTTGTTTGCACCGAATTTTATTTATGCTCCTTTGAAAGGAGAGCAGGGGGAGCAGGAGAATTCCGGGGGTTTTTGGAGCCACCAGTTCCGAATGGTTAATTACAAATTTCTCAAATACTTTGCCCCTTTAAATGCATCTTCAGGCTTGTGTGCTGCCTTTGTGTGTCAGAGCTCAGCCTTGTGTTTCAAAGCAGCAGAGAAACGAGGCCCATTCAACCAAACCTTCGTTTTTGTTGCCTTTCACCAAGCACGAAGCACACACTCTTTTCTTGCCAGCATTGTGTGCATGTTCCTTCCACTAATCCCAGTTCCCATCTCAGATCTGTTCCAGAAAGCCATCATCCAGAGTGGGACGGCACTGTCCAGCTGGGCGGTGAACTACCAGCCTGCCAAGTACACGCGGGCCCTGGCTGAGAAGGTGGGCTGCAACATGCTGGACACCATCGACCTGGTGGAGTGCCTGCAGAACAAAAACTACAAGGAGCTGATCGAGCAGTACATCACGCCCGCCAAGTACCACATCGCCTTCGGGCCTGTCATCGATGGAGATGTGATCCCGGACGACCCTCAGATCCTCATGGAGCAAGGGGAGTTCCTCAACTACGACATAATGCTGGGGGTCAACCAAGGGGAGGGATTTAAGTTTGTGGACGGCATCGTGGACAGCGAGGACGGGGTGTCCGCCAACGATTTTGACTTTGCCGTGTCGGACTTTGTGGACCACCTCTACGGATACCCAGAGGGCAAGGACACACTGCGCGAGACCATCAAGTTCATGTACACGGACTGGGCGGACAAGGAGAACCCGGAGACCCGTCGCAAGACCTTGGTGGCTCTGTTCACCGACCACCAGTGGGTGGCGCCGGCGGTGGCCACGGCTGACCTCCACGCCCAGTACGGGTCACCCACCTACTTCTACGCTTTCTATCACCACTGCCAGAGCGACATGAAGCCCAGCTGGGCCGACTCGGCCCATGGCGACGAGGTACCCTACGTGTTTGGAATCCCTATGATTGGCCCCACGGATCTCTTCAACTGCAACTTCTCCAAGAATGACGTGATGCTGAGTGCTGTTGTCATGACCTACTGGACTAACTTCGCTAAAACCGGGTGAGTGACACTTTGCTTTGTCATTTCCTTTCTCCGGGTCTTGCATTTTTTGTTTTTCTTGTGATGTGCCGTCCATTGATCTGAGAATCTGTTCTGACAGATAGACGGAAACATGGGCTGCTGGATGCAAAACATGTGCCCCCCCCCCTTCCCCCTTTATTATACACTTTATTATATTTTAGAATGAGGGTTAAAGGAAACAATAAGATAACAAAAACGAGTGTTCAAATTTAAATGAATTGCTTTATACTGCCAGGACAAGTTTGAGCTGGTGTATCCACAGGAAAAGAAAAATTAAAACCTCGTTCGGATTAGCGTTTCAATGATTGAACATAAGAGTCAAAGAGATCAGTTAAGGTTAATAAAACAAGTCAAAACCTTGCCCCGCTGCAGTGGCGGTGCTGAATTTGATGAGAGGATTTCCTTTCTGTGTATATTTGGATATCGAGGTTTTTGTTTCACGTACCTGGAGATAAGGTATCGGGGCATTTGCAGGCCAGACGCACTGAAAATTCATTTTGAGGTGAATGGCTCAAATGTGATCCACTTCCCAAGGCTGTGTGTAGGCAGCTCTGTGTTTGACTACCATCCGGGGACCGGCTCCCTCGTCGACATTTTCTCTTCGTTTTTTTTATTTCCAGTGCGCTTTCAATAATGCAGCAACTGAAAGCAAATTCGTCTCCGGGAGCATTGCCGTCTCTGCCCTTCTCTTTGCAAACATCTCCCGTTGTGAATCCCGGCA
Source organism: Colistium nudipinnis (assembly GCA_016785305.1). Classification (NCBI taxonomy): domain Eukaryota; kingdom Metazoa; phylum Chordata; class Actinopteri; order Pleuronectiformes; family Rhombosoleidae; genus Colistium; species Colistium nudipinnis. The sequence goes on from JAFBJU010000406.1 coordinate 270,617, forward strand.
CAGAAGGAACCTTTTTGGATTATACACACAATTTGTTGATTGTTGAATTGGAGTGTGTGGCGGTGGTTTTATGCTTGGGCTGAGTAGGGGTGTGTTTCTATTCTGCGCCTCCACTTGTGGAGGGAAGCAACTGTTGAATTGGAAATTCCAAAAGGTAGACTGATTGATTTAAGTTCTATGATGTAAAACGGGTCAGCCTGATTTATTCGACCTTGGTTTTATGGCAGGACAGCTGGCCACAGGAACATTGTGACGGCCGGACATTTTATGTTTTAAAGCGGATGCTGTCAATATGTTCCGAGTTCGCCTCGGGGGCATGACCCGCCATCACCGGCCTTCAGCTTAAATTACCTCGTAGTGTCTCCAGCTTCGTATATTGACTCTTGATAGGCAGCCTATTTCTTGGGTCCAGCCAAATTGGGTGTTATGCCATATCACTAGGTGCCGGAGTGCTCTTTAATGGTCGGGCAACATGTTGTCATGTCACGCCTAAGACTGAATGAGCAGCAGAGTAAAACGAGCGCACCATTATAATTTTCCATTGGGATTTTTTGGAAAAACGCACAGGTAGATACATGCCTCAAAGCGCATCCATGTACATGAAACCATCTGTGCCGGCATTCTGATGGCACCGTAAAGCAACGTGATTTTTGTTCAACGCCTGTCAGGGAGGAGCGTAGCATTTGCAATTCCAAACCTATAGCAGGAGGTTTTTAAATCAACAGATTGGAGGTGTGGTGGAGCATGTGCGTCGCGGTTCACTGTGCGCGCGGAGCCTCGGGCCTTGTTTTCTTATGGTGTGGCATATTGTTCCAGCATATGTTGGAACAGAGATGAGGGGCCTTAAGTGAAAGCCCACCACATGCGGACAGTGTGTCTGTGTGTGTGTTTGTGTAGTTCCACAAGTAGCCACCAGTTGGAGGGCAGAATTTGCCTTGTGTGATCAAAAGCCTCAGACTTTGTCTCACTCGGGAACCCCCTCAGGCTCTCCAAGTGGAAAAGGTTTGCTTTTAATAGGTTGATGAAGTCTGGAATAAATGTTTGGCTTATTCTCTATATGGATTTGTGAGTAATTGAAGTGACATCTCGGCTTTACTTGCGCATGGATGCGATTGCATTCCCAGGCACAGGCAGAGAGGGTTGATAATGGGCCATTTACATTTGGCTGTTTATTTCCACACCTGAGATTCAGGTACGGACTCGGTTATCTAAGCCCACTTTAGGTTGAGCGACGCATAGTTCCTGTTTAGTTTTTAGGGGTGGGAATCACTGGAGGCTCTGCGACCTGATCGAGGTCCTTATGTCAAGATGCAAAATGATTGCCATTTGAAAGATATTGCAATAAACTGCCACATATTGAGATGTATTACCTTTTTTGAACTGGCGGTTGAGGGGCTCTCATGCGTAGACTCTCTCCGTTTGCCATGATGTTGGCGCCGTGGGTGAGAGAGGTAGGCGGGCCTCCATCCACTAAAGCTGCGCTTTGATGAAACCATATGTTTCTGTCATCCAAAATCATGGAAAACGATACGGTAAAAAGTGTGATCCGTGGGATGGAGAGGGAAAACTTTTTCTCTCACTATTTAACAAGGGCGGCATCTGCTCCTAGTTGGTACGGTTAACGGTACAAGTTTCTATTTTGAGAATTGATCTTTTTTTTCATTTTGTTGTGTTCTCCAATTATAGGCAGATCTGGATTTGCACACTATTGCACATGCTGCATCTCATCCTACACGTCAATTGAAGAGAATACATGTAGACACACAACCAATTTAAGGGAAGTGCGTGACTCCAGAGAAGAGCTTCCTATTGAGTATTCAGATAAACACGCACGCACGCACGCACGCACGCACGCACGCACGCACGCACGCACACACACACACACACTCCAGTGTGTCAGCTCCAAGGTTGCGGTCTGGCCTTCAGTCCCCCACACCTCTCCAGAGCGAATGAAAGGGTTCTCACAAAAGTCACTAGAGAGGTGGGCGCATGCCAATCTATGGAATAAGAAGGACAAAGAAGCGTGTCATGGGTGTATAAAGGACACCGACTATTCTGCATTTGAATTTTGAGTCACCTTCAGGAAACCATAGGTTTGAACAGCTGGAGTGGAAAACGAGAAGAAAGGCTCTAACTTTATTGAGTAATGACTCATCTGGAAGTGTTGCAAATGACTGCTAAGTGAATATAATGGACAGTTAAATTGCTGATTTGAATCATCATGCTTCTTTAACGCAATTTGAAGGATAAGCTAATTTACAGAGTCGCATAAAAACCCAGTTGTTAATAAGGTCATTATGTTTGAAATGGTAATGAAGGTAAATGCAATATGAAGCAGCTTTTCCTGTTATTTTATGTTCCATGAATGCATGTTTGCTGTCCTGTAATGGATTTGGAGAGAGGGGGGCATATTTCTTTATGAACTTGTAAAAACTTGTGTGGCACATTGACTTAATCTCTTCCGTCTGTTTCCTGTTTTCCAGGGATCCGAACCAACCCGTTCCACAGGACACCAAGTTCATCCACACGAAACCCAACCGCTTCGAGGAGGTAGCCTGGACCAAGTACAACCCTAAAGACCAGCTCTACCTCCACATTGGCCTCAAACCTCGAGTCCGAGACCACTACAGAGCAACCAAGGTGGCTTTCTGGTTGGAACTAGTGCCGCATCTCCACAATATCAATGAATTCTTTCAGTACGTTTCCACCACCACCAAGATACCACCGCAGGACACCACCCCCTACCCTTACACCAAACGGTTCCCCGGCAAAAACAACTGGCCGTCCACCACCCGCCACCCAGGGGTGCCGCCTGCCAACACCAAACAAACCACCGACCAACGCAAGAGCGGCGACCTCACCGACGAGTCCACCGTGGTGATCGAGACGAAGAGGGACTACTCCACCGAGCTCAGCGTCACCATTGCCGTCGGGGCCTCCCTGCTCTTCCTCAACATCCTTGCCTTTGCCGCGCTCTACTACAAGAAAGACAAGCGGCGGCATGAGTCCAACCGGCGCGTTCCCACCCCGCAGCGCAACTCGGCACCAACCAACACCCCCTCCGCTGCCAACGACGTGGCCCACCTGCAAAGCGAGGAGCTCATGTCCCTGCAGATGAAGCAGCAGCAGCTGGAGCACGAGCACCACCACGAGTGCGAAGCACTGCAGACCCATGACACGCTGCGCCTCACCTGCCCGCCCGACTACACCCTCACCCTCCGCCGGTCACCCGATGACATACCCCTGATGACACCCAGTACCATCACCATGATCCCCAACTCGCTGGCTGGCATGCAGCCTCTGCACAACTTCAATACATTCGGTGGCAGCCAGAACAGTACCAACTTGCCCCACGGCCACTCCACCACACGGGTATAGCTCCGCGGGTACAGGGTAGTGGCGGATTCCCGCTGGACCAGCGACCAATCACACGAGGCAAACACGAGTGACTGACTGTGAGAAGCACAGACTGCGACGTCCCGCAGATGTTATTTTGCTACCATGCCTTCTTGAAGAGCAAGAACAGTATAAATCGATCATGAACTCATAAAAATATTCAAAGTGAATGTCACTGTAGTAATAACTCTATTTGGAGCTATGTTTCACGGAAGGTTTTTCGAGATTTACCAAAACAAAAGGTAACCAGGGGACGACTGTTAATGTTCTTACGATACAAAGCAGTGTCTGTGTGACAAGGAAGTGACTTTTTGTGCCATAAACACCCCACGGGAAGACAGCGGTGACAGTTGTGGAAAAGCAACAGTTGAACAGACAGAACATCATCTTTTCCTGATCCTTCATGCATAAGACACCTGACTTGGGCACACAATTCTACACCCCAGCCTGAAATGTATTTATGAAAGCTTTGTAAGAAAAAAAAAACTAAAACTTAATGAAATAGAAAAAAAAAAAAAGATTCAAAAAAAAAAAAAAGGGTATATAGTTGTGCGTGGCAATTTAAAGATTAAAAAAAATATATATATGAAAAAGATATTAGAGTTGCTTCTGTTGTTTTAATTTTGGCTGAGATCTTCTGCACCCCCGCCCCCCCCCGCTTGCTTTTCTTTTTTAAAGATGCTTGTAAATATCTTCAAACATCCGACATTCTTTTTTCAATTTCGAAACCGTGTTCCATTATTTTCCACACAACGACCAAATTGCGAACACAATCCCATCCTCGAAGGGTCGCACATTGTGCGTCTTCAGGTTGTCGCACTGTCTCGTACTTTGCTTTGTGTCCACTCTCTACACATTGCATGTGCAGGAAGAGCTTTACTTTGACATACTCAGACAGGTCTCCTATCTGAGGAGGAGGACCGACTGGATCCAACCACCTGCTGTCATTTTGGTGTGCTTGCTCTATTATTATTATTTTGTTATTTTGGGGGGCGGGGGGGGGGGATTTTTCTGTCTCGCGGTTTTAACACTGCCTGAGCTTATAATGTGACCAGCAATGTATAATTTAGAGATGAGAAAGCAGCGATTTTTTGTTTTCTTTGTATCAATATAAGTTTGATATGTTTGAAAAGAAATATATGTTAGATATTTCATATGCTAGCAATATGTAAAGTATTGTGCCAGGCTTGTGATATTTTGGGCAAAAGCAAGTGAATGTGTAAATAGTAACAATATTAATTATTATGAAATTATAACAAAGTAACCATTAACTCTTTCTGTTTTGCATCCTATTCTAAAAAAAAATGGAGGTACATCCAGAAGATTTTAAGCTACATTTGTAAATTCTAGAAAAGATATATTCTTGCCATTTGGTCTCTAAACCAGTCAAGAAAACAACGGTTTTAATCTAGAGTTTTAAAATCCTTATTTTGTCTTACTTTTGTTTGCAGTTTTGCCTTAAGTGATAATAGAGATATTTCTGGCTGGACACCTGTATGAACTTTTTCTGCAACATTTTTAATAAAGTATCACAGTATTTTCTAAAAAAAAAAAATGACTGTACGTGGTGTTTGTTTGATTGGTGTCAATTAAGGTAAGCCCTTTTTTAATGACGTAATTGGGAATGTTTTTAATTAGATGTTTGATTATTTATAGGATAAACACTTTGTGTACAATGACATTTTGATGAATTTTTGGTCGACATACTATGACTTAGTTTTAAGTCCATTTATGGAAACATTATATACTTTCAAGCTTTTGTCCAATTTTGGTTTGACATACTAGACTGACATTTTTTTTTTCACCTACACAATGTATTTTTTTCTGATATTGCTATGAAAGGTGGATGAGCAGCTGCCTTGAACTGGTTTACAGAGAGCAAAATGCTGGCAGTGCACTTAAAACCTACAATGAATATAATAATAATGATAAGGTGAATTACCCCGACGGCAGCAGTAGGTTTGTAGTCACACATCCACTCACTGATTTTCTTCTGTACGCCACATTCTGAATCAGATACCTTTAGAAACCGAAGAGAGAGGACAACTGGAGGAGAGAGAAGAAGCCAAATTGGTAACGAGTATTAATGATATATGAATGTATACATATCAAAGACCTTTCAGACCC
>JAFBJU010000408.1:0-15271 GCA_016785305.1 Colistium nudipinnis
CCTATTTTTAGGCCCTGCGGATGCTACTGTGTGAGTTTCGAGTGTTTTGCATTTTTTGACTTTTTGGCCGAACATAAGGCTATAGTAAGGCGTTTTTGGTCAAATATTTGTATTTTTGACAACATGCTTTACTATGACGTACTCACTTTTTTCACTTTATTTTTGCACCTACCCTATTTTTAGGCTCTGCCGATGCTACTGTGTGAGTTTCGAGTGTTTTGAATTTTTTGACTTTTTGGCCGAACATAAGGCTATAGTAAGGCATTTTTGGTCAAATATTTTAATTTTTGACGACATACTTCAGTATGACATTTCCACTTTTTTCACTTTATTTTTGCACCTACCCTATTTTTAGGCCCTGCGGATGCTACTGTGTGAGTTTCGAGTGTTTTGAATTTTTTGACTTTTTGGCCGAACATAAGGCTATAGTAAGGCGTTTTTGGTCAAATATTTTAATTTTTGACAACATGCTTAACTATGACATTTTCACTTTATTTTTGCACCTACCCTATTTTTAGGCCCTGCGGATGCTACTGTGTGAGTTTCGAGTGTTTTGAATTTTTTGACTTTTTGGCCGAACATAAGGCTATAGTAAGGCATTTTTGGTCAAATATTTTGATTTTTGACGACATGCTTTACTATGACGTACTCACTTTTTTCACTTTATTTTTGCACCTACCCTATTTTAAGGCTCTGCCGATGTTACTGTGTGAATTTCGAGAGTTTTTAATTTTTGGACTTTTTGGCCGAACACAAGGCTATAGTAAAGCGTTTTTGTCCATTTTTTAAATTTTTGACGACATGCTTTACCATGACATTTTCACTTTTTTCACTTATTTTTCATATTTACCCTATTTTTAGGCCCTTCCGATGCTACTGTGTGAGTTTTGAGTGTTTCGAATTTTTTTACTTTTTGGCCGAACATAAGGCTATAGTAAGGCGTTTTTTTGTAAATTTTTTCAATTTTTGACGACATGCTTTACTATGACATTTTTACTTTTTTCACTTCATTTTCGCACCTATCCTATTTTTAGGCCCTGCCGAAGCTATTGTGTGAGTTTCGAGAGTTTTTAATTTTTTCACTTTTTTGCCGAACATAAGGCTATAGTAAAGCGTTTTTTTTTGTCAATTTTTTAAATTTTTGACGACATGCTTTACTATGACATTTTCACTTTTTCACTTATTTTTTGCACCTACCCTATTTTTAGGTTCTGCCGATGCTACTGTGTGAATTTCGAGTGTTTTGAATTTTTTGACTTTTTGGCCGAACATAAGGCTATAGTAAGGCGGGTTTTTTTTCAAAATGTTTTCAATTTTTGACAACATGCTTAACTATGACGTATTCACTTTTCGCATGTATGTCTGCATGTTTTCACGTTTTTGTTTTATTTTTTTACTTTTTTGCCTTTTTTTGAACGTGAAAGCATGCACACAAACATGCAAAACACTCAAATATATTGCTGAGGCGAAGAAAAATGGAAAAAGTGAAAAAAATAATAATTGATTCTCGCTCAAAGTCATAGTATAACATGTCCAATGTCAAAAAAGTCAAAACATTTTAAAAACGTAAAAACATGCATAAAAACATGCAAAACGCTCAAATATATGACTGAGGTGAAGAAAAGTGAAAAAAATATATTTTTAAATTGTTGATCAAAATTTGACCAAATACGTCATATTATAGCATGTTGTCCAAAAATGTCAAAGAAGTCAAAACATGAAAAACACGTGAAAACATGCAAAACGCTCAAATATATGCAAAAAAAATTATTTTGTATCTCGTCCAAAAATTTACCAAATAAGTGTCCAAAAACGTAAAAAAAGAAAGAAAAAGAAAAAAAGAAAAAGATCACAAGACGTGTTAATACATCAGAAATGTTCCTCTGTGGAGTAATGAATCAAAAAAAAATTATAATACAAAAAGTATCTTGTTTGTTGCTACTTTTGTTTTCCTTTTATTTTTTCCTATCCAATTCAACCCAACCCAGCCAATTTGTACCAAATAAAAATGTCACAAAGGGTACGGCCTCTTTGATGGTAAATATGGTTCAGTGGAATCTTTATACAATCAGGTGTACGAGCAACAACACAGGGAGTCAAACATGCTCAAAATAATGCTGTATGGCTTAGACGCGTTTATTATCAAATTTTTGCTCTGTTTTACAGTGTTCCCTAGAAATCCGTTGGTTTTGATCCTTACAGAGATTGTTCAGTGTATTGTGATCAAACAAATTGCGTGCTGTGGGTAATATGTTCCACCCCTGTGAGTGGTGCCCATTAGATATTGGTTTGGCAATGGTCAAGGTATAAAAAAAAAAAAAGCACGGTATGGTTCTAAGGACACCATTTTTCAAGAGATCCAAAATACACCCACCGATGCGTCCTATTCACTTCATATTTAAACTTCAAATTCAAAGTTCATTCAAATAACAGCAACAAATTTAAAACACAACAAACATCATTTCATGTTTTGTTTTCCTTCTGTTCTTATCTAGATGACTTTTGCATTCTACAGCACGTCTGAATTTCCTCAAAGAAAAAAAAAAAAAAAAAAAAGAGTGTAACCAGTGTGCTCATGCATGTGTGTGAGTATCTGGATAAAATTAAATAACTAAATTAGATTAATGTAAGTTATATGGAGGCCTCAGTCTTACTTATAGGGAAACATTTCATTTAAGAAATGTGTCCTTGTTGTGGTGTCACAACTGTGAATAAATACCAAACCTTTATTTACACTTGAGCCCATGTCTGGTATTCCAGGGGTCACTGTGGGTCATTTGCTAGCCTGCTTCCACCATGGCTAAAATTTAGAGGGGTGGCTTTACTTTTTACTTTTTCCTAACCCCCCCCCCCCACCCCCCTCAAAAAAAATTCCTGAGATGGAGGTATGTGAGATTATATTTCACAACACAAACTGCCAAAAGGCAAATGATCCATGACGTCTTTTAGAGTGGCAATTTGTTCACGTCATGGAGAACTTCACATTGTAAGGGTTAAAAAATAACACAAACAGTAAACCCCATATGTCATGATCACCCTTCCTTTCAAGGGTATTTACATTCTTCAACATGCCATTGTAAACAGTATTTTAAATTAAAATAAGTAACTATTTCACCAAATGACAAATCACATTAAAAGACATGGAGGTTAATAAAATGTATATTCCAAAAAGTTTGAAAATGTTAATGCAATATTAATTGGCTTGCAGACTTTGACCCAGGCCCAAGTATTTTCGAATATATGTCGAGTGTAGAATTTTGTGTATAACTTTTTTTTTCTTGCAACAACCAATACGACAAAACAACGAAAAACTAAAAGAAAAAACAAGGAAAAAAACTCCAAAATTGGAGATGAAATTATTATGAATTAATGACATCATGAAAGTAGCAGACAATGACGTATTATATATAATAATAAATAAATTATAATCAAGTGTAATTGTTGTTGAACGAAGTCAACTAAATTGACTAAATCTAAATATACGCTGTTTCAACCAAACGATTATTAAAAACATTTTTTTTTTTTTTTACTTTTGACCATTTTTGGAGGATTACGTTTTAAGAAGTTTGATAATTCTAAAGTCCAGGTTCGTAAATGTTCCCGTGACATGAAATTTAAAGTCACTTGCCTAAACGTGTTTCTTTCTTCCGATCATCATGCACTAGCAATCCAGTAAAGGCTCATTTAGTCATTTAGTAAAAACATCCCTCGTGAGAGGAATGTGTGAGGGTGGCAGGGGGCACGACTGTAGGTTGGCCTTCTCCATTTGACCATTTTTTTTTGGAGGATTACGTTTTAAGAAGTTTGATAATTCTAAAGTCCAGGTTCGTAAATGTTCCCGTGACATGAAATTTAAAGTCACTTGCCTAAACATGTTTCTTTCTTCCGATCATCATGCACTAGCAATCCAGTAAAGGCTCATTTAGTCATTTAGTAAAAACATCCCTCGTGAGAGGAATGTGTGAGGGTGGCAGGGGGCACGACTGTAGGTTGGCCTTCTCCATATGGGGTGGAGATCAGGTACGGGTCACTCAGAAAAAACACTTCTCCGAGTAGGAGCAGCTTGCGCTTTGGTCTGAGCAGTAAAGGGCCTCACAGTGTGAGTTTTCCAGCTTCAGTATCGCTCAGGGGTCAAAGGCCAGGGCCCTATAGAAGGATCTGCTTGTCACACTAAGCCACGCACATCCTGTGAGCATAAACCTGCCCCAACACAAAACTCTGATTGACTTCACTGAAAAGTGTGTTTCGGCACTCATTTTAAACACCCGTACCTTTTTTTTTTTTTTTTTCGTCATCACAACCCAGAGAAGCAACAACAACTCACCCTTTGCACGGGTAATATCATCCTACGCCTCTGAACAGTCAAGAAATGCATCTTTTAATTTTCTCGTCTCTAAACCCGCTAATTTACACACTGAATTGCCTCGTTTGTTTCATCAAAAATGACTTAAAAAATGGCAAAACATAAGCTTCTGTAAAACTGACAACTATAACTGTTTACACTGAGCAAACAATGGAGATCAAAATGTATTTGTCTTATGTAATCCCATATTATATTTTAATCGTGGCATCCGTCCATTCATTTAACCCTCACCATATCTCCAAAACATTCATATTTCAAATGCCCCAAATGACTCATCGAAACGACTCCATTTCAATATGAATTCATAGATACAAAATACAAAAATAAATCAAAATGTCCTCGCACCCATTTCCACATATTTATCCACTGCACACTTTTCGAATAAACACCGGTCAGGCCACAGTCTCCCAGAGTTGTCCACCACGAGTTGTCCCACGGCTGCTGCGCAACCACCACCCTGACTCAATTAGACCTGTACAATGGGAACATGAATTACACCAAACGGGGGACAGTCCATACGGGCTCTAATGAGATTAATTCCTCTCGGATGGGATACATTCCTCCCCAGATGTCCGCGCAGGGGGAGTGATTGAAGTTAACAAGCTCATTAGTGCACTTCAGGACGATGTTCAGGGCTGTACGCTTGATTCTCAGCTATGCAGTCGAGGGGGTTCGCCCCCCCCCCCAAAATAACTCAAACCCTCCAAACTGGCAGTGTTTTCAGCCCAGTCAGGTTTAATGGGAAAGGCTGGCACTCTCCCCTGCTTCGCCTGGCTGTCACCGAATACAATTGAAAGACCAAAATGACTGCGCATCGGTGAAAAATGTGCCTGTCCATGGTGCTCAGCCTCATGTTCATTTAAAAAAAAAAAAAAAAAAAGTGTGTCATTTCCCCCTAAACAGCTGAAGATGTTTTTTTTCCCCCAGGAGATTCATTCATAGATTTGGTTCTGTTTGTCAGTATTTACAGCAAACACAGCCCATGGCCATTAATGGCACATAGAATGAAAATATATGCATATATTACATAAGATACATATATATAGATAATATAGAATACATGTTTTCTATCATTTATTTAGATTTATTCAGATGTTCCACAAAACATCTTTTGGGAATCTATGAAGCAATTGGGGATTTTTTTTTTTACATTTCCACCGTCCTGTTGCTTTTATGCTCCTCATCCTGAGAAACGTATTCCTCAAACCTTTCCACCAGCGTGAGGCTTTCTTTTGAACCTGCCCTTCACATCCTGCCATTGTTTTTAACAGTGAAAAAAAAGGGAGAAGGTGGGGGGGAGGGGGTGGTGTCCGAACGAAGGACAGATGGGCCGTGAGGTCGAGACAAGCTGTGTCTCATTCTCACAGAGAGGTAATGAGAACCTGCTGGGGTGACTTCAGGCCCAGGCCCAGGATCGGTTTACCTCTGTCCGGAGCATCTGACTTTAACTGTCTGTGAAACCGTATCGTTAATGGATGCTGCATGTTATCTGCATTTTGGAGAAGCAAAGCCTCATGCTCGCCCAGGCTCCCATCCAAAACCATCCTTCTGCTTTTCTTTTCCTTCGTTTACTCTCTTTCACTCTACACAGATGAACGGGAACATCTGCGACGTTGCGGGCGGACTAGTTTGTCCGTTTTTTGCCCGCGTCCATCCCATAGCCCGCGCCTTCGTCAGAAATCCCTTTGGCAGCTGACGAACATTTGGTCACCTGAGAGAGGTCAGCGTGTGGCCCAGCAGGTAGGGTTCAGGCCGCTGACCTGCGGCTCGCTCTAAGGAGTCCAGTTAACAGGGGGGGGGGGCCTCTCGCTCTTAAATGGACGTATAACCGCTTCTACGCAAAAAACAGAATAGAATGAACACACTTTGAAAGAAAAAAAATAAGAGAAAGGGGGCACTCCCCACGTAAAAGAAAGTTGAACCTTTAACACCCTGAATGGTGGTGTCGTTAATCTGGATTCGAGTCTGGAGACATTTTAAGTGCAAGAGTCAATCCAAATGACAGATTTTACGGTCAATTGGTTCATTAGAATATTTCTTGAGATGAAAAAAAACGTTTCTAGGTTCAGTTTTGGCTCCTCAAGATCCACAATGACACTGTTGGGGGTCAAATGTGTGGTTTTTAATTATTATATATTAAATTATTATATTGAAATCTAAACTTGTGCTAAAAACATTGGTATAACACAGAAACGTTTTTTCAGCGATTCTACAATATTTTTAATTTATTTATTATAATTTCAATCAAATCAGGAACAACATTTTATCCAGACAACATGAGGGGGGGGAGGGGTTAAAAATAAAGAAGAAAAAAAGGCTCCCTGCCAAATCCAGGCAAGTTTGTCACCCCTCAAAATAACCGAGGAAGCAATTTAGTAACGTATATATAAACATAATTGCCGGGAGGAAGGGCTGCGTAATAAAGGTTGTTTCTACCCTCCACTTTATGTCCCCATTGTTGAGACACAGAAACGTTTTTTCAGCGATTCTACAATATTTTTCATTTATTTATTATAATTTCAATCAAATCAGGAACAACATTTTATCCAGACAACATGAGGGGGGGGGGGTTAAAAATAAAGAAGAAAAAAAAGGCTCCCTGCCAAATCCAGGCAAGTTTGTCACCCCTCAAAATAACCGAGGAAGCAATTTAGTAACGTATATATAAACATAATTGCCGGGAGGAAGGGCTGCGTAATAAAGGTTGTTTCTACCCTCCACTTTATGTCCCCATTGTTGAGGTGATAGGAAACACTTACTGTACATTCAGTAGCACCTCATTTAAGGCTACACTTTGTTCATGTTTTATACGCCATGTTTACCAAATCGTTTATAGATTGTATTTTATGTGTTTCCGTACGGAAAGAAAAAACAAGTGAAGGGGGACTCCGTGCCAAAACTACCCTCTCTGTTCAGCTCTGCTAAAAAAAAAAAAAATCTGGCACACGTCCAGCCATAAACTTTAATGACAGGTTTAATTCGGGGCAAATAAACGACAGCTGCGTTTTCTAATGCAAATACTTGTTCCTGCGTTTAAAACCAGTGACTCATAGCGTCTCCGAACGATTGAGGGAGGAGGTTCCCGAGAGGCTGAGGAGTGACCATACGGGAATCCATGAGGGCCAATTTGAGAGGAGATGATGAGATGGAAGAAATTGAGTGAAGTTCACTGATCCTGAAATCTATAAAATGATGGCTGTGGTCGCTTTAAGCCAGACAAATGGGGGTCGCATGGGAATGAGGTGGCAGAAGATATCTTTAAATCAGGGTATGAGAATCCAAAAAAACAAAAAATAATAATCTGGGTATACAGGCCCGTTCAGCATGAAGTTCCTCACAGACAACAATGGAGTGCTGGCTTATTTCACCTTTTTGGCCAGGGAGGAAGAGGAAGGTGAAGCCTGAGAAGAACCACACGGCCGTCTGCAGACCAGACTGCGGCTGGAGGGGGTCTGGGGGGTGGATGGGAGCCAGAGCCGCAGAGCAGGAGGAGGCAGATTGGGTTTCACCCCATGGGTGTGCTGAGTGGAGGTCTCTCCTCCCCTCACAGCGGCGCGAACAATATTTCATCATGCGGTATGACCCCGCGGGCCAGCCCAGAGGATTTCACCACCATGCTCCTAATGATGGAAAATGAACGCTCCACTGAGCACAGCTAAATGCCCATACTGGGATCACTCCGGATATGTTTCTGTGGATTTGGGAATAATGAGGAAAACCTGTCAGACATGGGTTGTTGTTTTTTGTTTTTTTATGATGTCCATGAAGGGCATGAGATTATACCGTCGGGGAAATTCTTTCTTCACCACTTGTGATAAAATACCGTGGGCTATGCTTAGACATTAGAATCCTCGGAGCCTGTGGAGCAACAAGTGAGTGTTTGGGGTTTGGCCATCCACACAGGGCTCCGCTGATTTGAGGAAAAAAAACCCAGTGTGTTGAGTGGAAGAAAGGGGGTCTGGATGAAGAGACTCCACCCAGACGTGCTGGGAAGAAAACCCTCCTGTTACAGTAGGGGGCTGCTCACTGACAGAAGCTCCGCACGCGCAGCAGCAGACCCAAACGCGCCACGCTCCCGACTTTTACGCACAAACCCAAACATGAGCTCCTTCCTCTCCGCGCTGGCGTTTCTCTGCGTGATCGCGGCGCCCGGCCTGGAGGCCATCCACGGACTGTACAATTTCGGCCAACACGAGTTCTTCTACAAGAAGAACAACTGCAAGCCCATCCCCGCCAACCTGCTGCTGTGCCACGACATCGAGTACACGGAGATGCGCCTGCCCAACCTGCTCGGGCACGAGACCATGAACGAAGTGCTGCAGCAGGCGTCCTCCTGGATCCCCCTGGTGCAGAAGCAGTGCCACCCCGACACCAGGAAGTTCCTGTGCTCCCTCTTCGCTCCCGTGTGCCTGGATGACCTGGACGAGCCCATCCAGCCCTGCAGGTCCCTGTGCGAGAGCGTCAAGCACGGCTGCGCGCCCGTCATGTCCGCGTTCGGCTTTCCCTGGCCCAAGATGTTGGACTGCGAGCGGTTCCCGCTGGACAACGACCTGTGCATACCCCCTGCGGGCATGGACAACTTCGTGCCGGCCACCAAGGAAGGTCAGGTTTGGTTTCAGAAAAAAAATAAAAAAATCCCGAGTGATGCGCTGAATTGTCCAATTCACTTTGTGGCACATAACGAATCATGCGTGGATTTGAATTCTTTTTAGAGATGAAATTGGTAAAAGCATGATTTTCCGATTAAACGGAATTGATTCATTCTGTTCAGTAAAAAAACTATTATGGCAGATGGACAATGAACTGATCACATGATCTTCCCACTGCCCGCCACTGATGGCCAGTTGGGTCCATTTTTTTCTTCTGTTGCAGTGCCCAGAGTGTGCGACGCTTGCAAGGAGACGGATGAAAATGACAACGAAATTGTGGACAACCTGTGCAAGAATGACTTTGGTGAGTCCGTCCGCACGTTTGATGGCAGCCGTGTTCCAGAAGTCACGGAGGGAGGTTCCCGAGGACAACTCTTCCAAATGTCTGGATTTTGGCAGCAAAGAACACATTTGTCTTTCATTACATGCCTGTGTATTGTGTATGTGCCATTCACAAAGTCCTTGGTCTTCTTCTCTGGTATCCTTTAAGTTGTATTACCGCCACCTTCTGGTTTCCCCTCTTAACTATTTCCTGTCCCCCCCAGCCCGTCCATCCATCCCTCGTCTCCACATCCATTTTTAAACCTAACACCCCGTCATTCCTTTTTTAATGAAGTCCTCTCTCCGCGCGCCCTCAGCTCTGAAGATCAAGGTCAAGGAGATCTCCTACATCAACGGCGACACCAAGATCGTGCCGGAGACCAAGAGCAAGACCATCTACAAGCTGAACGGCGTGACGGAGCACGACCTGCGCAAGACGGTGCTGTGGCTGAAGGACGGCCTGCAGTGCATCTGCGAGGAGATGAACGACATCAACGCCGCCTACCTGGTCATGGGCCAGAAGAGGGACGGCCACCTGGTCATCACCTCACTGAAGCGCTGGCAGAAGGGACAGCGCGAGTTCAAGAGGATTTCTCGCAGCATCCGCAAGCTGCAGTGTTAGTTAGGGAGTCCGAAAAAAAACGCATGTGTTCGTGATCCAAGTTCAGTTGAGCTCTTACCCCCCCTTTTTTTTTTTACACTTTTTCCCCAACTGGCTCCAAGTCAAAGAGTAATCCACGGCCTACATAGACACACAATCCTTCCTGTGTCTGCCAACGTTTTTTTTTTTTCAAAATATTTTCAACGCCAACTTTGGGTAGCTAAAAAATACCATGAACAATATATCCAGTGCAGACATAGACTACGTTTGCATGGGCAGCAAAAATTCCTTCATTAACCTGGATAAGACACTGCCATGTAAACACGATTTTCTGATTATGGTTACCATGCGAGAATAAGAAACAATCGGATTAACGTATGTGGCGTAATCCAATCTGGGTCTCGTTATGTAGACATGTATATGTTTTAATCATGTTGGAAAAATCCAGCTGGAATCCTCCCAGCACTGGACGTAATGCAGACGTGAGTCATAATCGGACTCTGTGTAACATGTAGACGGGAATATAAATAGATTTTCTTCTTTTTTTTCTGTAAACATCCTGAATGAAATAACGTCTCATTCAAACGAAGGTCCAAAGTCAGATTATAGCTGGATTATTGCTGTCCATGTGAATATATCTAGTCATAGAGGCGAATCTGTATAGTGACTCCCGTTTGTTTTGCACCGACCCACGCCACACACCGCCGGCCCTCACTGCCCGCTCGGGGGGAGAGGGGAGGAGGGGGGGGGTTGTCTACGCCATCACCTCATTCATTTGCAGTTAATTGCACTCAGATGGCGTCCCAGGTGCAAAGGACACGGTTAATCTAGCAGAGGTTTGAGTCCGGGATTAAACGTGAGCGACTCGAATAATCAGTGGCAGATGTGGCTTACTGTTGCACGCTGCAAGATGGGGAGAGCTTTTTCGTAACCTAAACAAATGTCTCCTTTCTCTCTGGGTATCCCCCAAAAAAAACAACCTTTTATTTTCTAGCATCTTACAGAAGTGATTTACTTTACTATTACTTTACTACTAATACATAAAGAGGCCTGGTAAGATATTTCTGGGGGATTATAGTCCTCTTAAATTAGATGTATGCATCTTATAAAAAAACACATTTCTGTGCTGACTCTGAAGACCACAATATTACATAACCGGAGTTGTTTTTTTTTGTGGTGCAGCTGTGATCCCCACGTAGTGAGATAATCAAAAACAAAATGTTTTATCCTTTTTTTTTTTTTGTGTACTACCGTTTCCTCGAGCTAAAACAGAGAAAGTTAAAAATGAGAGATAGCTGGCTTTATCTCTTCCTGAACGACATTTCTTTTTTTTTTTGAGCCACTGCATACCTTTCTTCTACAATTTGATAAAACAAATATTTTTCTACTCCTTACTTTCACATGTCATTTTAACTTTTTGTCATCTTCATCCTGTTATTTGAGTAACACAGGTTTTTTTTTTTTTTTTTTTAAAATAAAATAAAATAAAATAAAATAAAATAAAATAAAATAAAATAAAATAAAATAAAATAAAATAAAATAAAATAAAATAAAATAAAATAAAATAAAATAAAATAAAATAAAATAAAATAAAATAAAATAAAATAAAATAAAATAAAATAAAATAAAATAAAATAAAATAAAATAAAATAAAATAAAATAAAATAAAATAAAATAAAATAAAATAAAATAAAATAAAATAAAATAAAATAAAATAAAATAAAATAAAATAAAATAAAATAAAATAAAATAAAATAAAATAAAATAAAATAAAATAAAATAAAATAAAATAAAATAAAATAAAATAAAATAAAATAAAATAAAATAAAATAAAATAAAATAAAATAAAATAAAATAAAATAAAATAAAATAAAATAAAATAAAATAAAATAAAATAAAATAAAATAAAATAAAATAAAATAAAATAAAATAAAATAAAATAAAATAAAATAAAATAAAATAAAATAAAATAAAATAAAATAAAATAAAATAAAATAAAATAAAATAAAATAAAATAAAATAAAATAAAATAAAATAAAATAAAATAAAATAAAATAAATAAATAAATAAATAAATAAATAAATAAATAAATAAATAAATAAATAAAATAAAATAAAATATAATTTGAGAACAATTAATTGCTTAGTCACACATCACAGTTGCCCAACATTTTCCCAGAGAAAAAAAAATAAGAACGATAACACAGGAAACTTAAAGCCTTCATGTCATGTTTGCTTCAGAATGACTTAAAATATGGAAATCAATTAAAGCTGTATATCACCATATACATTATCTTGAAGCACCTCAGGCTGAGTCCCAACACTTATTTTAAAGAAACACAATCATTCACAACGAGGAAAAACTCACATTTTGCAGAATGGTGGATGGGATGATGGCAGGGAGAGGTGGGTGGAGGAGGGTGAGCTGCAGAGGAGAACAGTTGTGTTTAACCATTGTCAAACAAAATGACAATATGAATAATGAGGATACTTGTAGTTGTCGTAATTATACACACCAGCAGCGGTGGCGGTGACGGCGCCGTCAGATCTGGATCCTGCAGCTCTGGAGTCAGCGATACCTGCAGGATAAACAAAACAATTATAGGAGAGGTAGCAATTTGTGTTCCATTTTTGAAACACAAAGACTTTCATTCATTCATTCATTCTATTGAGTGATTGAGTGTCACCGTTTGAGGAGTTTATAGTTAAATCCCACTGTCACATGAGCATAATAACACAAATTTTAATCGCGTCCCATGAAGAGGGGACGTCTCATCCAGAGGACCCACTGGTCCTCTAGATGGCAGCACAGGTGAACAGGAGACAAGAGGACAATAAGTCTTTAGTGCGACTAACATTCTGGGGCGTCCCGTCTTCACACCTTGACTCATGTGACGGCGGTCCCATGACCAGCACGCGCTGTGAGTGAGTCACTGTGGGACATTATGGTAAGACTGACCCAGGAATACCTGGGACTCTCCACAGGCCGGCAGAACAGGTGAAACCTCCAGAATGACTCTGACTCAACTCAGAGTAGAATTTCACTTTGACCTCAGAGGTCTTGTAGGTTTTATGGTAGTTTTATGAATGAACTGTGTGCTCCAAAAAAATAAAATGTTAACAGTTGTAGGTCCAAAGTAAATTCAAAACATAAGTGAAGAAAAGGGCATTAAATCAGGTTATAGGTTGATCAAGAAATCTTCAACCAGTCCAGTTGCTTACTTGAGATTCGATTACAATGAGCTCCAGCTTGACTGGCAACCATATTAAAATGATGTTTGGAACAAATTAATAATCACATTACTTTTGTATCTGGACTTTTATACTGGACTTGCACTAATTGCTAATTATTGTTCAATGAATTGATAAATGGTTAGCCTTAAATCAGCCTGTCAATTGCACACCTTGGTACAGTGGCAGTGACTTTTCAATGGTAAAAGGCCAACCTTCACAGTCATTTCAATGTGTATTCAAACTAAAGCAAGATGGGGAAACAATGGCACAATATTTGAGTCACATTAATGTCGGTCAGTTTTTTCCTTTTTTACCATTGCACATCCAAAATTTAGAAAGCATAAAATGCCCCCAGAGGATCACTAATAGCACACTCACACTGTGCGAATCATTGTCATAGTCTGGAGAGCAAAGACACAAGCAAACACACACACACCCTCGTGTTGTACTGCACAACTAACTCAGGCTGATTCACAAAACAATCGAATTACATCACAGCCAAGAGCTGGATTAAATATAATCCCTGCAGATGAACGAGCCAAACACAGTGAATGGCACACATGGGAAATTCATGTCCTGGTGTGACGTTCAGGGGGCGTGACGCGTGGGGCTGGAAACCCTGTAAACTACCACTGGGGGAAAGTCATTCCATCAAATGCATTTGTTTATAAAATATGATGTTATACTTTAAATTACGGGGTGGGCTTCATTTTATACTGTCATATTTCAGTGGAAGCCCACCTTTGAGTTTTAAACGTTTATCTTTTTTGCCATATCTAAAGTGAGGAAAATAACTAAAGCAAGAAAGAAATAAAAAATAAACCTCTTGCTACATTTGGTGTGCGGACAACGTTTTCACACCGTTACACAAACTACTCAAACAAAGGGCGTGTTTTATCAGGGGAAGGTTCCAGTTTACGACGGCTTTGAACGCAGCAGTAGCAGCAGCAGTTTTTTTGTTTTGTTTTGCTTTTCTCCTTATCCAGCCTTTGTTGTGTAAACTGAAGTTAATAATCCGGTAAGAGTAGAGTGTGTAATCTGTGTTATTTGTACCAGTAGAAGTTGCAGTGGAGACGCTTGTAAAGAGAGAGAGCGAGACGACGTTGACGACGCACCAAAAACTCCGCGGGGAAGTTCCCCAGGAAATCCCCCTTGAGTTACACGAGGTTTTATTCTCGACACTGGGTCGTGAGGCTCACGGTGTTCGGCTGAGAGCACAGCGCGTCGCAGGAGCCGCTGAGAAAGCCGCGTGTGAGAGGAGGCGATCCACCGCAGGGGCGCCGACATGGATCCGGAGGCTAAGCTGCGGAGCTGCGGCGCGCTCAGCGCGCTCTACCACGACACGCGCCAGGAGCTCGAGCTGCTCCACAAGCAGCTGCGCGTCAAGGACAATATCGTCACGGAGCTGAAGGCCCGCCTGGCCAGCTACGAGGGCCTCTGCGTGACGCAGGGGGACCCGCCGCAGTCCGTGGTGGTCGGGCCCTCCAAGTCTCTGCTGGAGAGCCTGTGCCAGGAGATCTTCAAACTGAAGCAGCAGCGCAGCGACGTGGAGTTCAGGGCCACGCGACACGAGGAGGTAAAGATGTGCCTGTTTGGACCATGAGATTGATATTTTTACATTTTATATATCTTAATATTGTCTGTCAAGGTTCTTGCTCTTTCAGGTCACAGTATATTCAGGAGTGTTCCAAAAAGACATTCATTACAAATCTTCCTTTTTTTTTATTTCGTTCAGTTGCCTGCTCAGAAATTTAGATTCAAATCCAGTTGCCTGCTCAGAAATTAAGATTCAAATCTTGATCAAATCCAGTTGCCTGCTCAGAAATTAAAATCTTACTTTAGTCCTGTTGCCTTACTTAGAAAGTTAGATTCACATTGTCATTTAGTCCACTTGCCTACTCTTAACACTCCGGATCATGTTGAAATGTTTGACACCGTGCTGGGGTCATTGTTTTGCACTATTGTGTTGTTCCATGAACAATTTTTCACCACAAAATATATTCTACAACATCCAGAGTTACCCAGAATAAATGAACAAATAAGAGATGTTAAGCATCTCTCTCTCTCTCTCTCTCTCTCTCTCTCTCTCTCTCTCTCTCTCTCT
>JAFBJU010000408.1:15368-61731 GCA_016785305.1 Colistium nudipinnis
CTCTCTCTCTCTCTCTCTCTCTCTCTCTCTCTCTCTCTCTCTCTCTATATATATATATATATACAAAAAATAAATAAATAAAAAAGCTTCTCCCTGACGTAACCAACAACACTCACACTCCTCCTCCTACCTGCAGGAGATCCAGAGGCTGAACGGGCAGCTGCAAGAGAAGGATCTGGAGCTGGAGAGCATGCGCTGTCAGCCAGAGCACGAGAAGGAGCGGGAGATCCAGAGGCTGCGCTCGGCCCTGCAGGAGAGGGAGAGGTCAGACGCCACCAGGGCCGTCGTCTGCACCTCCCTGGCCGAGGAGGCCGATCAGCTGCGCGGCCAGCTGGGGGCCACGGTGAAGGTGTGCCAGGAGCTGCTGGCCCGGCTGAAGGAGGAGAAGAAGGAGGGAGGAGGAGAAGAGAAGGAGATGGACCGGCATCAGAAAGCTAAAGAAGTATGTGACTCCTGGCTTTTGTTAGATGCAATACTTTAT
This sequence comes from Colistium nudipinnis, assembly GCA_016785305.1. NCBI lineage: Eukaryota > Metazoa > Chordata > Actinopteri > Pleuronectiformes > Rhombosoleidae > Colistium > Colistium nudipinnis. The sequence goes on from JAFBJU010000408.1 coordinate 15,850, forward strand.
GGGGGGTTTTCATCACACTCCAGATTGACCCCGACATTTCTTCCTCTGCACTTATTTAAATAAATTAACTTTTCTTTCATTTATACATTTTTCCCAGATGGCAGATTCTCCCGAAGTGAGCGTCGTAAACCCTAAAATCCTTCAACTCCAGGAGGAAAACAAACAGCTGAAAAAACGCGTGGCTTATGTAAGTCATGAAAGTTTCATAAAAAAAAGGTCACATCCTCTTCAAAATAACATCAGGGAAAAATAATGTTTTTTTTTTTTTTTTTAATTCCTATTACCTTAGGTGCAAAGTTTGAACTCCCAGTGGCAGAAATATGACTCTAGCCGAGAGGAGTACATCCGAGGGTTGTGTCAGCAGCTGAAGGAGAGCCAGGGCCCGGCCGTGGTGCCCGGCGTGGCCGCCCTCAGCACCGGGATGCTCCATCAGGAGATCTCCAGGCTCAACGGCCTCCTGGAGGAGAAGATGACACAGTGCTCCAGGCTGGGCAGAGACGTGGACGACGTGAGGAGGCAAGACCAGGAGCGCATCCAGACACTGGAGCAACAGGTCGGTACTATTTAATCCTCAAAATTCAAATCTGAAGCTGCATGTGCGTGTGTGTGTGTGTATAACCGTTCTGGATAACGATTCAAATTCTGTATCGCGATTAATCGCAGGAAATTATTCAGTTATTCGCGATTTAAAAAATGTAATCGTTGCCTCCTCTAATATCGCGTTAATGTGTTTACTTGCCCAGACCTAATATATATACAGTATATATATATATATATATACATATATATACATATTAAATGTTTTCTTTAATCCTCAGGTTCTTATCTACACTGAGGACTTTAAATCAGAGCGAACTGACAGAGAGCGAGCACAGAGTCAGATCCAAGACCTGAAGGAACAGGTTTATGAGCTGAAACAGCAGCTACACAAACAGGTGAGTTTCTACTCAAAAAACATTCACTTCCTTTTAAATGTAGCATCTTCCTCTCTGTGTGTGTGGGTGTGTGTGGCTGGTGCATTTCTAACGTGAAATGTTGTGTGTGACAATTTCTTTTCAAGCAGGGAGCCAGCAGCAGCAGCAGCAGAGACGTGGTTCCCATGTGTCGGGTGCACATAGGACACAGGATTTCCTCCAGGCGAAACAAGGACAATGCCGAGCGTCTCCTGAGGACGGCGGACGCTGAGACGCCGCAACAGGCGGCGGCGGCGAGCCCCCACTGGAGCGAGTGCCCGGGCCTGTCGGAGCTCCAGTGCCCGCGGTGCCAGGCCAAGTTCAGCGACACGGACACGGCCGCGTACCTGAGACACTGGGAGGAATGTGCCAAACTATAAAACTCACAAAACACGCACATTGGGGAAAAATACCATTTTTTTTTTTTTCTTTTTTTTTTTTTCTTTTTCCTCCCCCTTCTTTTTCTACTGACAGTACCTGAACACTGATGAGCAGCACTACATGGCAAAAAAATAACCTGGAGTGGACTAAGTCAAACAGCTGGTTTACGTTGTTTGTACATATAGGGAACTAAAAGTGTACAACCACACACACACCCCCAAGCCCTGTCAAAACAGAAAGAGTTTATCAAGGCTTGAGGTTATAAAAAAAAAACGTGTCAGGTTTCGAGTCCTGAGGCAAACGCAGGACATCATCGTGGACGGGGAAAAAGAGGATGTCAATGCAATATATCAAATAACATAAATAACATATACCTCAATATGTCAAATAAAATAAAAAAGCTGCACTTTCTTGACATTAAGCCAAAAAACGAATTGTACGACGAGATTTGTGATGCATAAGCTTTTTTTTCTTGGAACTAGACATCTAGTTGATAATGTGGTGCTACTATAGATTATTTTTGATTAAACCTTAACAGGTATGTTCTGTTAATTATATATTAAACACATTTATTACTATTATTTATTATATATTTTTTTGCATATAAAGGAAAAAAAAGTCATCATTATTTGATCTGTTCAATTCCTGTTTTTTGTCCCCTACCAAAGTGTGTGTGTGGGGGGGGAGGGAGGGGGGGGGATCAAAAATGATAAATACAAAACTCCAAATCCGGTTTAGAGCCACATTTAGGAAATAATCGAAAAGATTGCCTCCCATCGGACAGTTTGCTTAATTGTGGAGACCGGGCGCGGTTTTATTTTTGTAATAAAAGATGTTTAACCACCTCGAGCTCACGTGTGATGATCTCTACTGTTTTGAAATGGGTGTTGTATTTTAACAACCTGCAGCCTGGAGCTGCAACTGCACATCACAGCCTAACCACGAAAATGTTGGCGCTACTTTATCTACGTTGGTTTGTGTGTGTGTGTCTATCTGTGTCACGTGTGTGTGCGTGCTGTGGAAAACCCCTTCCCAGTGGTGCCTGAATGGGCACGCTGTACGGTGACGGCCAGATTCCCAGCTGTTGTGGGGCTGAGGCAAACACTGCAGGGGTGCGGCAGCTCAAGTTACGACAAAAACACGCACAAATGTGTACACATGTTGCACGCAACGCTGCAAAAACACGCTGCCGATACCTGACGCGACTGTTCGCACTTGTGCAGTCGGGGCCTGTGAGAGACACACAATGGTGTTTGGTGAATCAGTTGTCATGGGTTCGTCGTGTACAACGCACAGGAAGCTGGACATCCCCTGTTAGAAAAGGAAGTCGCAGGCTGCAGTGCAAAGAAAAGGCATTGTTAAACAACACGGGTGTGTGCGTGTGTTCGTGCGCGCGCGTGAACACGTACCTACTTTGCTGCATTGTTTTCATCGGGTAACAGCTTCAACAACTTTAAATTCAAGTTAATCTTTACAAATAGTAAGTGTTGCTGCTTAGTGCGCCACTCAGTCGCAGAGCCTTGCTTCGCGCGCGCACACACACAAACACACACACCTATAAAAATCAAATATTAAAATTCCCAGGTGAATTAAAAAACAAGTCTATTCCGGTTTTCTCATTTCTCATCGTCCTCCCTGCATCTTTCAGTGGACACGTTTACACACACACACACACACGGCCTAACGAGGACCAACACAACGAGAAGTTGTTCAAGTCAAGGACATGAGCGGTTCATGTCTCCCAGAAAGCTGAAATATTCTTTTAAAATAAAAATCTGATTAAAATAAAGTAAAATAAGTACAACTCTTAAAAAAAAAAAAAAAAAGGTGGCTGACTTAAATCCCCAAGTGCACAAAACCACCTGGCAGCACCACATGATAGCTTACTCATCAGCAACGTGGGTAAGATGTTTGTGGCTGGATTAGTTTCTAACAATGACATTTGCATAAAACACACGGGGCTGGCTTGAACTTGTGTGCCCACAAAACGAGTGGGTCCAAACTTTCATGGTCTTAAAAAAAAAAATCTCATCTAAAAGTTGGCAAGAGGACGCACAACTGGCTGTGAGGCGTGTGCGAGGGATTCTCCCCCAGCACACACCTACGCAGCCATGAAAGGGTCTGTGAGCGGCTGAACTTCCAAATACACACACACACACAACCCACCAATCTGAGAGTGGAAACAAAAATAGGTCACAAGTTCCCACCTGAGTGTTAGAGAACTTTTTTTTTTTTTTTTTTAAGAAATTTAAGAAATAAAAGTCAAGCGACATAAGAGTTCCTGTTACAAAGAGGTTTCAAAGCATCAGGATGGAGTCGTGCACTTAAAACAGGGAAAAAACTTCAGCCTGACACTTATCCAGACAAACACGGTACGGATAAACACGGCCTTTAATCTGCCGTGGATCCTACAAGAACGGGAATTTCCCGCCATCGAGAGGGAATTCCCAAAAAAAACAAAACGATCCGACAAGCTTAAATGAAAATGGAGTGTTTTGTCGTTTTGAGCAGATCGGTGTGCATCGGTTGAGGTAGTTGGTGTTAATTCTGATTGTTGTTTTTTTTAAAGGCCTCTCGGTGAGTTTTTAAGTGATCAAAAAGAAAACCGAGGTGGCAGACTATGCCGGAGCGAAGGGGGGATTCCGTCGTTGGAAGAGTTTTTGATCCTAAAGCGCTCCAGGCGCTTGACAATGAAAAGATCAGCAGCCTGATTACACGCTGCAAGGCGGCTGAGAAACCTTTCATAATAATAATAATAAATAATAATAATGACAGTAAAAATAATAATGATAATAGTTCTATCAGCGCTTTCAAACTGCTCCATTGTGTTTTCCTTTATCAGCCAAAATTATTATATATAATTATTATATGTGTGTATATATATATATATACACACACACACACATTTTAAATGAGGAATATTTTTTTAACCCACATGACAATTAATTCTCTTTAAATTTGAATAGGCCTTGTTTACGTTCTATTCAGATCACGACCCACATTCGCGCCCCACCAGACACTTGGTGATTTTTTGTCTAGTCCTCATTACATTTTGTGGGTCATTTGCCTAAATGTGGTCGATCCGATCTTACATCACTGCTGACTGAGAGCGAACTCACTCTGCAAAAAAGACAAAAAAAAAAAAAAACAGCCAGGCTGTCATTCATACTTGAAATTAATTATGAGTCACAGAGAGCAGTACCCTTTTTTTTTTGTCTTCTTCTTACATGTGGTACATTCACCTAAAGTTCTCTCATTCATCAAATCTGAAAAAGTTTGGTAAGTTTTCAGCGTGAAATTCCCTACTATCTAACAAACGGTTGTTAAGAGGAAGCAAACCAAGAACATTTCTCTGACTCGCTTCCTCCAAATGAAAACCGGCTCAAACCACCAATCTAGTTTTCTGTTCAAGGAAGAAGGAACATTTGGGAATAATGCACATTACCAAATGTTGGGCATCTCCCCGTTCTCTGTGCAAATACTGTAAATGTCACATTAAATTTGAATCAATACAAATCATTTCTAAACTCCATCTCAGTGACTTAGCTTTACACCTTAATGTCACCGCCCAATATCTCACCAAAAACCTTTTTTTTTTTTTCCATTTCAAACAAACTAGTGGACATACACACCAAACTAAAATGACCACAACTGATGTACACACCAAAAGGTGTGCGTGTGTGTGTGTTTTAACTCGGCTACATCTAGATAAGCCAAAGCATGACCTAATTTCACATTCACTTCACACTCTACCAGAGAGGGAATGTACTTGATTTCATAACTTGCCTCAATTCACCCCCCCCCCCCAGAATCACATATGCATACATGTAAATGGCTTCCGTAACCATGGCTGCATCTTCTCTATTGTTGTACACTTTGTAACCGAACCTCAACATCTACATAGTTCAGTGTAGCAACTTGTAGATTCTTCATGACTGTTCTTCAGTGGATTTCCCAAAAGGGCCAGACATCATACGCTGTGAGTCACCCTGCAACTGTGTGCAGTCGCAGACGTGCGCACACACACGCACACACACAACAATGGGTCAAATACCAATGCTATAGAACAAACTAAAACATAATAAATTAAGTAATACATTAAGTTTTCACTTAATTAAGACCTTTTGGGATTGCACTTATTCACATGCATATTCAAATGTTGTTTGTTATAGGTATGGAGCTACAGGCAGCAGTCGGTCAGCACAAAAGGAGGAGGAAGTGTGCCTCTACACAACTTACCACTGGCAATAAAAGGAATCCATTGTTAAAAAACACAAGGTCAAAAAATTCTGGGGGAAGTGAATGAACCTGACGTGACCTGTACAGGAGAAAGAAGTTAAAACATCCACGGTGTTAAGCCGACCAGCTGATTTTATGTATCTTCATATTCTATAGATATATATATATATATTAGTGTATTGAATTGTCAATTGTGTATGTTGAAAATGTCAAACAATTTCAAAGTTTTACAATCTTCTGCCACGCGTAGAAAATAAGATTCGACACAAGACACATAATCCTGCCATACTACTGTATTCCATCTTTCAAAAAAGAAAGACAAGATTTAATATTACTTAACAATATGTTAAAAGTAGCCAGTCTGGCTTCAGTGTTAATACAATATACACTCTATAACAGATTGATAGTGTGAGTATTGTTCTTTTTTTTTCAATTTCATTCTGAAAGTATTCTGATACAAGCTGGCTACAGGTCAAAAATCAAGAAAACAAAAAAAAAACAAAAAAAACAAAAAAAAAAAAAAAAACTGTAACTGGTACACTTTTACGCAATAGTTTGTTAAACAGAACTTAAAAACCAGGAAAAAAAAAAGAAAAATCATTGTCAAGTATTACGCCCTTCGTCCTTTCTGTGAAATAGGGGTGTTGGTGGTGGAGGGGTTAGGGAGTGGAGACCAGCTGACCAAGCCCATTCCCTTGTCAAACATGTGGATGAGATGCCGTGCGAGGAAACGGGAAACGATGGGATCGTGAGCCACAATATTCTCAAATACAGCATTTTTAATATAATTCTCTTTTTTTGGGGGGGGAATTTCCATTGTGTCCTTTTGGGGGGGGGGGGGGCCATCCAGACAAAGCATCTTTTGACTACAGTTAAGCCAGTATAAGAAAAAATGATTTCAGACGGTGGCTTTTTCAGTCAAGAAGAAATGCCCAACACAGGCAAAATCCCCCCCCCCCCAAAAAAAGCACACAAGCACGCAAGGAAAAAAAAAGTCAGATGTGAAGTAGCATTTTTGTGATATCTTTTTCATTTTTTCTTTCAGGTTCTGCAAGGTGGATCGGTCCAGAGGGGCCTGTGCTGGAACCACACAGCGACGAGAACAAAGCAAGGCAGCGTGGGTGTGATTTGGGCACAGCGAGGGGGGCGTGGAGCTAAAGGGGGCGGGTGGGGGGTGGGGTAGCTGTTTAAGTACTGATTGTGCCCTCAGTGTGCAGCGTACGTGGCTTTCTTCAAACTGAAGTTTGACCAGTTGATGGACAGCCGTTGGCGCGTCTGCCGAGCAGAGTCCAAGCAGAACCTGAAGAGACGAGGCAAACGCGCACGGTTATCACACCACATCCATTCTGACCAAATGCTATACAAAACATATAAATATACGGCTTATTATTATTGTCATTAATACTAATAATTATAATAAAAACTGAAATAAAAATAAATAACAATAATAATAAAATATGAATATTATTATTATTATTATTATTAATAATAATAATAAATAAAAATAAATAATAATAATAATAATAAAATATGAATATTATTATTATTAATAATAATAATAATAATAATAATAATTATTATCATTATTATTATTAATATTATTATTATTAATATTATTATTATTATTATTATTATTATTATTATGTAGAGCCGGGATTTTTGTATAGAAGAAAAATATTGATAAATGCTAATGTGACAAAAAAGTTGTGTACCTACCTTTTGAAATATTCCACCTCCCTCTCCGTTTCGTCCATTTCAGTGCTGTCCAAGTCAATGTCTTTGGGCAAGAAAACATCATCTAAAAGAAAAAATACATACTTCAAAATACAGCCACTATTTCAAATAGAGTTTAAAAAAATATATTTATATTTTCAATTCTGTAAGTGTATGATATTCATATATGTGGCAAAACTTGGAAATACGTTAATAAATGGATGAATAGATCCCAGTGAATGCTGTTATACAGCTTCATGTCAACGACTCGTCTGAGGTTACCAACCTATTGAGCCACCCATCCTGTCGCCCTTCTTCTTCTTGTTCTTCTTGTTCTTGCCTTTGGGCTGCGGGGACTCGGCGGTGGGAGGTTTGCCGTTCTGCTCGGACTGGGAGGGAGGAGGAGGAGACGGCGAGGGGTTGGACACCGGCGGACTCCTCCTGTCCTCCTTCGTTTGGCTCAGGGCCGCTGGTGGAGGTGGTGGCGGTGGCGCCGGCTGCTGCCTTTTCCCACCCACACCTCGGCTGTTGCTCTTATCCTCTCGCCTCAGGTGTTCGGCGGGCGGGAGAGGAGGAGGCGGAGCCTGGGCGGCTCTGGTTTGCGTTGCTTTGGTGTGGGGTGGAGCCGCCGGTGGGACGCCGTTCATCAGCCTCGCCGGGACGTCGGTGGTTTTCTTCAGCGCGGCTTCGCAAGCGGCCGGTTTTGCCGAGTGTTTGGCCTTGACCTTACTGCTGACCTCCAGGTGAGACAAAGAAGAAGTGCCGTTGAAGAGCGAGGCTGGAGCGCTGGGGACGTCGGCGTGACTGCGCCTGTGGCTGTGGCTGTGCTGTGCGTTGGGCTGGGGCAGGGGCTCGAACCTGGGCTCCCGCTGGTCCGGGAGGCGGATGAGTGTTTGGAGCAGCTGTGATTTCCCGTTGTGGAGATTATCCAGGACGTTCTGCGCCGTCTGTCTGAGGGGCTGAGGGTTGTTCTGGGGCGGCGCCGTGTTCTCCTTCGTTTTCTCCCTCTTCTTCTTCTTGGCGGCGCGGTGATGCTGCAGCTCCTGCAGCCGGAGCAGCTCCTTCTGCAGAGCCGCCTCCTCCTCTTCCTGCCGCTGGCGTCGCTGCTGCTCCTCCAGCAGCAGCTGCTCCTCCCGCTCACGGGCCTCTGCCTCCAGACGCGCTTTCTCCTCCATCTGCAGCACACACGACATATACACTTTCACAAACAGTTTTGAACTATTTTTTTTTTTTTTTTTAAATATGTTGTTGACCAAAAAGGAAATCTGCGTTTTTATAGCAAAGCTACATAAAAACATTTTTTGAGGTGGTTTTGAAAGGATGGATATAGACTGGAAGTCATTAGGGGTGGGAATCACCAGAGGCCCAATGAAACAATATCACGATACGTTAACTGTGTTACGATTCAATATTATGACATCATTTAAAATATATTGCAAAATGCTGCGATGTATTGCAATTTATTCAATCTTTGAGGGAATTTTATTTTGAAATGTTAGTATTCTGGTCATAAGTTACAATCTCATTTGCAATTTAAATGTATTGGTACGACATTTCCACACAAAATGTTGCGACACTATGCTGGGTGGTGATAAACGTTACCTTCTTCTGTTTATGCCTGGCCCGTTTTGCAGCCTTAGAACTGGAGGCTGGTTTGCTGTCTGCACTGTTGATGAACTGCAACAGGTCCTCCACCCGCCTGTGGTCCTCCACCCCTCCGTCTCGTTCTATCACCGGCTGCTGCTCCTCGCGCTTCGGCTGCTCCTCCTTACGCTTCGTCAGACGCAAGCGCAGCTTCTCCCGCATCTCTGCATAGTTCCGACTGGTAGGAGCAGCTGGGGGCTGGGATCAAAAACAGAAAGAGAAGTTATATATTTTTTTATTACTATTAATAATATATTAAAGGTCATTTTAAACCAGTTAATTACATTACTGACTTTGGGTCATACATGGACCAAAATGAACTGCATCTGCATCAGAATAATCAGCTAATTTACCAAGAATTTAGATTAAGTGATGAATAAAAGTGGGTCTCACCCCGCCATGCCCGAAGAATTCGCAGTAGCAGCAGTCACAGTACTTCCCTTCCTTCTGGTTGGTGGAGGTGGAGGTGGAGGAGCTGTGCTCAGAACAGCTGTCCTCGTCCTGACTCTCCTCTCCGTCGTACGGCTGGTGCTCGTACGCCCCGTTCCCCTCACAGCGATGTCCCTCACAGTCAGGATCACTGGGGGAAAAAAAAAACAAACACAAAACTGTAGATACTTCCTGTACTTTTTTTTTTTTTTTCCTCCCTCACATCACCCTTTCAAAAGTTGAGCCCACGTCACTGGTTTGATTTGTGTCATACCTGCAGACACTGGGTGGGGCACTGATGGGGCCGTCTGAGGAGGAGGCCGGAGGCTCGGCGGGCGGGAGACACAAACCCTGGTGGGAGTCTACAAAGTCCGGGGCCGACGCCGCCATCTTCGGGAAGGGCTGCGACCCCATGGTGGGGAGGTGTGTGGGCGCGGGGGGCAGGGCGGGGCCCGAGAGGGGCGGGAGGGAGCTCAGTAACGTGGAGCCGTTTCGAGGGGCGACGGGAGCGGGCTGCCGGTGGTCCTCTTTACCTAGATTGTGAAATACGTCGTCTGGAGGAGACAAAGGTGCGTTGGGTCAGACCCGTGAGGAATTGTTCTAAAGCCTAGAGGTCAATTATGTGACATCAAATTGTCAAGAAACTGAACACTATCACATCACTAACGAGGACTAATTGTCTTATACAAGTAATGAATAAGTAATCACTGAGGTATATGCTGTGTGTTTGTACATATCCGGTCATAAATCAAATAAAATGATGAAGTTTAATTAAATTCTATCCAATGGTAGTGCTCCCTGATACATTTACGACTAACATAACTTCTACATTGTGTACAAGTGGAAACTATATTTCTTAAAGCCTACAAGTGACCACACTTATGCACTAAACTACTACACACAGAAAACTCACTTTGCAATGCAAATCACACCTTTATCAGGAATCTGAACATTCCAATTCAAGCCTAAATGAATTGAATTGGAGCCTAATTGCTCCGACCCTCCTATATTACCTAAAGAGTTGGGTCTTTTGGATGCTAGGTGGATGGATGGGTTATTACTTGACTGGACAGTGGTGGCAGTACAGGACACGGAGGACATGGAAGCGGAGGTGGCCATGGCCGCGCGGTTGGTCTCCATGAAGGCATCCTGGAAATTGTAGAGACACTTCTTCTTGGCGCCGCTCTTCTTCTGCTCTTTGGCTTCGGAAGAGGAGCACGATGACGACGACGACAGCGAGGAGGACGACAGCGAGGAGGAAGAGCAAGGGGGCACCGGCGTGGGCAGCGAGTGGTGTTCCCCTGGGGGGCCGATGGATGATGTTGGAGGGAGGGGGACATCGGCGAGGGGGGGTCCGAGCATGTCACCTGTTGGTTGACAACCAATGTGAGTGATGTGCGTTTTTACTTGAATTAAAATGCTTTATTTCTCAGGTGCTCGCGCGGCTCACCTGGCAGAGACTCGGGCAGCAGCACGGATTGATTCCAACTTTTCATCACAGCAGCGTCCCACAGGTTCTCAAACTTGAGGGAGAGGCACTGCAGCGAGCTGTTCCAGTCACCTGTCCCACCCGCACTGCCGAAGCAGTTCTGGTAGACGTGGTCCGGTAGCGACGGACTACACGCCGGCTGCTTGGCCGCCGAGTGGCTGGACGTAGGGTTTGGGGGCAGAGGCTTTAAAAAAAATAAAAATAAAAAACTTAGGTTTATGGCATAACAGGTGTGAGCTGGTGCACAATTGATTTTTGGATGCTTTTGATTGGACTAGGTTCAGTCTGACACCTTGTGGCAGACAATGAAACAAAAAAACAGTGAGATCAAGTGAAAGTAGAAGCAACTAAGCTTAGTACTGTTCCTGGAACCTTAAAAAAATCCCCCAGTGTTAAAATAATGAATAGAGTTTCCCCTAAAGTGACGCTCGGACGCGATTTTACACACAATGAGAGTCTGGCCTCACGGCTGAGACGTGTCATGCTCACCTTGCTGTGTGTGAGAGGAGGACTGGGTGGGTAGAGTGTGGGGTGCAGCAGGGGTCGGGAGAAGTTGTGTAGGGGCAGGTGGCCGTGGATGTGGGGGTAAAGGTGGAGGGCGGGGTGCGCGGGGGGGGCCTTGGTGTCTGTGAAGAACTGGTGTCCCACAGCGGGGGGGTGGGGAGCAGCGTGGAGCCGAGGGGGGGGCAGGCACGAGGCCAGGCCCAGGGTGGAGGAGCTGGGGTCCTGGTTGCATACGTGGCACTCGCAGGCGTGCTGGATCTGTTCTACCTGAGAGCGGTCACACAACATCAGTGTGGGTGGCTTAACGTACAACAACTGGCTTTACAAAAAACGCTGTGTGTGTGTGTGTGATTTGATGGTTTATTTACAAACTTGCTGATTCTTATATTATCAAAATAAGAAAAAAAATAAATTTATTTTAATTCTAGAAGATTAAGTAGGGAAGATTATTTCTAGGTCCTGCTACTCAGAGCTGTGGACATGATTCTTAACGGAGACCTAACTTAACTGAATTTTCTCCACTGTTATAGAGAATAATCACATGCATGTTTTCATTTCTTTTGGGGAAAATATGCGGAAAGTTAAAACATTTTTAAGAAAAAGTGGTTATTGTATTAAATTGGCAAGAAATGAATAAAAAAGAGCTGTGGGAATACCTGTTGGTGGTTGTAAGCAGGTGGAGGACTGCAGGTCTTTCCTGGGGAAAGCTCCTCCTCCTGCCGCTGCCCTGGGGGCTCCCCACCAACCTCACCGTCAGCTTCCTCCTCATCACCCTCTGATGAACTACTGCTGCTGCTAATGTGAGGAGACTGAGACAAAAAATGTGCCACACAAACACAGCTGAATTAGGATTTTTTTTTTCAATCATAACGAGCACGGCCTGCGTCACCCAGAAACTCAACAGGGAAATTCACAACTAATCCAAACAAACATTACCAGAATACAGGACTCACCCCTGACTTCAGCGCCGCGTTCGGCCCTTCCCCATTGATGTCACCGTGGAGACCGTTCACAGCCGCGGTGACGACACCGCTCTCTTCATAACCACTCATCGGGTAGATGTCCCCAAACTTACTGGATAACGGAGGCACTTCGTCATCGTCGCTGAGGCTAGATGAAGAGGGGAATGATTAGTCAGGTTAGGGGAAGTGAAAGGAGGGGGAAGATGGTTTCTACGTGTAGATGATAGAACTGACCAAAAAAAAAAAAAAGGCTTTTTTGATCAGTAATGTGTCTGGCTAACTCACAAAGTGTTGTTATCCCCTTCAGACAGCATGAGTCTGGGATGTTGCTGAATGGTGATGGGAGAACTGGAGTTGGAGCCGGACGCTGAGCTGCCAGAGGAGAGGCTGGGAGGGTGCACCTCCGTCAGGTAGTCCCGCGGAGGCTCCCCCTGCAGAGGCAGCTTGATGTGGAGGTCCTCCGCGATGGGGGAGTCCATGATGCCACACGTCAGGATGTGCGAGAGACTGCAGTCGTCACACGTGCACCTTTGCGATGGGGGATGCACACAATTCAGATTGCAGTATTTAGGATTTTTTTTTTTAAATCATATATACAACAATTACAGAGTGCACTTGCTGATAATGAAATTCGAGTAAATGAAAATGAAGTCTCAAGACTTCTCTAACCCTGCTCAAAAAACACAGTGCTCATTAAACAAAAAAAAAAAAAAGAGGACGGAAATAAAATAATAATAAAAAATAAGATAGATCAAACGTAAACATAAATATAAATGCAGACAGTAATATATCAATATATTCACATACACAGTTTAAACTTGGTACCTACACACGGTTAAAACTCACCTTCTTCGATAATTGCAGTTGGGACAGTCTGGGATACTGAGACGGGACGAGAGCATCCTCATAGTGTCTGTGAAGTTGTTATCTCCACTGGGGGGCTTCTTACTGCTGGGTAACTATAAAGAGATCCATATAAAAAGCTGCTCTCCAGCAGAGGCATGTATTTCAAAAATCTGATGTGACGGACTCCTTCTCTGGTGTTGTACCTGATCTTCTATAAATCTCCTCTGTTTGAAGAACTCCCAGTCCTCCTTCAGCATTCGCTGCTTAGTCTTCAAAGTCTGGAGAACGGGAGGAGAAAGGAAACGTCAGACACCGAAAATGGTGCCACTGTGTTCACATACAGGTTTGATATCTCTTACGTTTTTGCTTATCAGGGACTTGTGTGGCTCTGTTCTTTGGTTGGTGAGACTCTGACCCTCCACCTTGAAAAGCAGCTGCAGAAGAGTCACAACGTTTACACCTTAAATCGTTTCTTTCACATTTTTTTTTTGATCAAGAACCATTATTTCATAACTTCCTGTTTCAAATGCATTTATATACATATCATCTTGAACGTGCGTACCTGTTCATCTACATAGTCGTCGATCCTCTTCTCACACTCCTGCCACTGGCCAGCCACCGACGCCATCTCCTGCTGCAGCTGCTGATAGCTCTCTAACGAGGTCCTGTACATGTCTTCGTCGTACGAGTCATGGGATGATGTGCCATGTCTGGAAAGTAAAGGATTCAAAATGAGCCGCATGCACAGGAGGCCGTGGCTGAGCGGCACAGGAGAAACTTTAGAAAGCCAAAGAGGAAGAATTTTATCCTGAGCAGAAAATAAATCCCAATGTTGATTGTCGGCGCGCGCATTTTTATCTTTTCTTAAATAAGGAATATGTCTTACTTCAGCTGTGCAACCAGTGCAGGTAAACTGCTGTGCAAGATCGGTTCAGAGAACACCAAATTCTCAAAAAGGTGCTTGTTGTGCAGCTCCCACGTCACCTGGAATTTCTGGAGGTGCTCATTCTCCTGGGTACAACAAAAAACAAACGATGTTATGATCTTACAACCAAAGCAAAAAAGAGTAAACTAAATAAATGCAGAATAAATCAAAATAAAAGGACAAACTGACCAGGGTGAGTAGAAAGCTGCTGATGGTGCGCGCAGCTTGACAGAGGGCGCTGTACTCCTCCAGCAGCAGGGAGATGAACTGGTGGGCCTGAGGAGGACCCTGGTCTGCAGCCGCGCTCCCCGATTGTCCCGCCGCCTTGGAGCCGGCCGAGAGGTGCTTCAGTAGCCGCACCTTCATTTCCAAGACGTACTCACGAGCCTGCTGCTCCAGCCGCTGATACAGCTGGTAGGGGTCCTTCTCGCAGAGTCTAGGGGAGGCAAAATAATGAAATCAAATTACAGAGACCAGCGAAATAAAAGGGTAAAGTAAAATGCTTCTGGAAGTGCCACCAAAAATAGGAAATAAATATAAAATCAAAAAAAATGTAATATGGTATCTGCCCTGAATAGTGCAGATTTGTTGTGTTTTTTGCACATTTGTGTGTTTGCATGTTTGTGTGGGACATAATTCTAATTCTTATTCAATGTTCCACCAGTGAGTCAGGGCAAGACCCTCATTGTTTCCACAGGAAATAAGTAGATTACGTTAAAGAAATGTTAACCTGGTCTATTAAAAGAAAGCAGTCGTTTCTGTTAATTGACATCACTGCTTTCAGGTCCCTTGTCGTTTCCCCACATCCACAGAAGCTTTTGCAATGAGACAGCGACCTCTACTGGAGAAAAATGTGTGTGTTTTGTCGTACCTGTCGACCAGCTCCTTCATGCCCTCCTTGTCTCTCTCCAGGGGCTGGTCGTGGTCGTCTGCTAAAGGTGTCCCCGCCTGCCGGTAGATGCAGCGCACCAGGTAGCGAACCTCCGACCAGTGGTTCTGCAGCTGCTGGGACTCCCGCTCCGACTCGGCGGAGATCTCCCTGTGTTTGGGATGATGTCATCAGAACCACAAACTACCTCCTCTAAAACTCTACATAAACGTAGGCCACAAGGTTATTGGATCTGAACTGACCGCCTCTCGTTGCATGCTTCACAGCCGCACACCGTATCGGCAGGCATGGGCGCGCTAAGGTCCGGGGCAGGGAGCATGGGTAGCGTAGGCGCAGCAGTGCTCAGTCTGTCCCCCGTGGCCGCCTCCTGGACCAGGTTTCCATTACCCACAGGCATGTGCAAAAGGAAGTCCTGGCTCTGTGTGAAATATGAAAAAAAAACAAAAAAAACATGGGTCTGAGATACAAAGAATCTTCACTTTCCTCCATATGCAAGTGAAAGATGCTGCAACTGCACACTATACAAATAACACGCAAAGAGCATGGCAGCAGTGATTTATAGCCCAGAGATAAATCAATATAAATGCGAATAAAGATCAACTCGCAAAATCCGTTTTTCTTCCTTTCTTCTGCCTCGCTTAAATAAAAAATGATTTGCTCTTATTATGTCAGAATCTAATTATAGACCATCTTTTTTTTTTATTATTTACCAGCTTGAGCAGGCAGTGAGTAACTTGGCAAACCTCAATAAATCAAAAGAATCCTGAGTGGTTTCTCAACTCTCCACTGCTCGGCTATTAGACCTGTGCTTTAATTATGCGCTAATAGACTATTAATGCACAGTTGATGCAGCTACTTCACAGTAAAAACCTTCCCAGTTATTTGTCCGCCTTTACTACAGGGCCACGATATTGTGAGTCAGCATAGCACCCACCCTGTTGTGAGGATGCAATAGAACAATACATTTAGGAGGAAACCAAGCCCGAGCTTAACAACCCAGCCACAGCCGAGCAACTGCGGCCCTTAACATACATGACGAGCCTTAACATAGCACGCGATAAGGCTGAATATAGGAGAATATATTTATCCACAGCACGTGAACCCGCATCATTAAATATTTACAACTACTTGAGGTCTTGTCTCAAGTATTGACACGTTTGTACAGTAGTGCACAATGAATCCATAAAACGATACACATACCATTTGATCTGTGTCAGTCAACTTTGATTCACAGGGCAAGTAAGGTGTTGAGGCTATGTTTAATAAAGAATGTCCGAATGTGAAACCCTTTTTAGTAGTGCATACTATAAATAATTATCCACTATACTCGCTTTATTAAACTTGCTTAAAGCAGATATGAAAATAAGCCACGTCTAATAACAAAATAAAAGAGTGAAATTGTTTTAGATTCAGAAAATAAGCAAAAGTTGTAAAAAAAATTAATAAAATAAAAAAAAAGTAAACACCTCATTACTTGAAATGGATATATATAAAAAATAAAAAAAACACCCTCAAAACACAACCCAGAGGAAAAAAAGAAAAAGAAAATGTTTGTGTTGAATCACAAGATTTTGCCGCAGCTAAATCAGCATTGGCCTAACATACACAAGCTGAGCCCAAAACATGTACTGTACCACATAAAAATTGCTATTTATGCGAGGACGCATTATGCCTTGCAAAAAACAAGGCGTGTATATAGCATGGGTGTGAGAAGTTATTAACAGTCATGCACTATTTTGTAAAAGAAATGTAATACAGCAAGACTCAATCTGATCTGATCTCAATGTATTGTGAAATGTAAATGAACACATGACCACACAATGATCACGTGAGTGCAGAAATAGGGGGGATCCCACAGACTTCACAGTCCTTCCACTAAAACCACTAACAATGATTCCACTTAAACACCAACACCCTGAAATTTTGATTATTATTATTTTTTAAATGCCATATAGCCAGGTGACTTACCCCCAATGACTGCTCCAGAGCAGTGTGTCGGTCCTCTTTTTCCACCGTGCGCCTGCAGTCGGAGCACACCCACAGAGGTAGCTGGAGGGCGCTGGGCGTCTTGGCGGGCTGTGCCGTACCATTGAGGCCCAGGAGCCCCGCCTCTGAAGGCACCACCGCGCTGTCTTTGCGCTCACATCGACATAAGAGGCAGCGGTCGCCGGCCGTGTAGGGCGCCCGCTGGTTCAAGCCAAACGTGAATGGGGTCTGGGGGGAAAAAGTAATACATATCATAAGGTTATTCCACCACTTTGCCAAAAATTACCAGTTACCATACATATATTGTTCACAAAAAGTCAAATAGGCTATTTATATATTATATTCATATATGGAGTGGGAGATATATATATAAATATAAACAAATGAATGGCCCTTTGTAAAGACGCATTAAGCTTTGTGGGTCGATATAGATAAAGCTACATTTTGTCGATACAAAAGTTATTTAATTGAGTTTAAAAACATTTTTTAAGAAGAATTTAACTTTATTTGACACTGGCTCCAAGATGGATCTGTGTCTACCAAGTAGGTATGTCACCATGAGAGATTTTGATATCATGATTATTGTGATTTTCACGGTTATTAATCAGGAATTGAATATGCAACTCTATGCAGGCAAAAGTCACAGACGCAATTTTAATTTAACACCAGTCCTGGTTTTATTGTATTTTCAAAAGAAATGTTTGTCCTGCAAATAAAAGCGTGAAGGCCTGGCCTATTTTTGAACACAACTTGAAAACTACTCAACATTTTTTTTTTATATAAAGTTGGGGAACATGGTAGCTGCTTTTTGAAATAAGAGTAACAGTATAGAAGGCAATTCTTTAATATTTAAGATTATCCATGAAAACTGCCGATTAAAAGGTGCCATTTGGCAGAAATAAGTCTGGGATTATTTCTCTCTGCCAATTAAACAGTACGACTTCATGCTTCAGCTGAGAGGCGGGACTCTGAAAGACACACAAAAAAAACGGTGCGCACGTCCGGCGCACATAATATGCACACGACGTGACTGAGAAGAGGAGATTTGACCACAAACACACACACAACGTGAATTGGGAGATTTGTTTTCACACGCAACAACTCAGGAATCAGGACAACATGGATATCTTCGTTTCTACAATTCTTACGGTAACAAAACCCTCACTTTTTTTTTAACCAAGGTCATAGTAGAATGGTTAATCCCGATATCCTTACTACATACTATACATAAAGTAATTTAATTATATGAATTACTGCACTCCATTCAAATGCTGAAAACCACAGCCCTCTCAGTGAGGGGCACAAACCCATAGTTGGCACTCAGACATTTCAATCAACGACGTTCAACCATCTCATTAACATTTTACAGGTGCCAACAGGAAATGGTGAGTCTGTGAGGACTTTGGCAACTCCTCAACCCACAAAGTAGGCTTAGTATATTACAATATTTACAAAATACATAGGGGAAACCATGTTAATAGCCACATGGAATATTCCGAAAAAGCACAGGGTGATTTATTTGATCAATACCCCAAAACACCACAACACAGTGCTCCACAAATATGTAAAAAAGAAAAGGAAAGGCTGCAAAGAGTAAAAGTGGGGTTCTAACTGACCATATAGTCCAGGCCGTCCCTTAACAACGGAACTTATAACCATCACTTTACAGACATGTAGTCCAAACAAAAATATTAGAGCAGAAATCCTGTGGTTTCCCATAACTTATCGCTGAAAATCCATACAATATCTTGAAATCAAATCATCACGCATCTTATTGTGTAAAAGCCATTCTTGTGTGTTGTGAATTAACACATTAATTGTATTTACATTCACTTCTGAAACACACAACATGATTTTTACCTGAAGGACTCCGGAGAAGTCAGCGTTCACTGGTCCTTCTGTAAACTGCGGTGTAACACTGTTGTTCACGTTGACCTGCGAGACACAAACAACTCATTATTTACATAGAACAAAACTACTACTACTACCACCACCACTACTGCTACTACTACAACTACTAGAGTCCATATATGCTGTTGGTTAAATAGAAATGAAGACAGGCGTAAATCACACCTTTAATGACTTGGTGAGTGGGCTCATAATTACGTTGCGTGTCTGTTCCTTACTTGTGTGACGTGGAGTTCTACGTGTTCTGAGCTTCAAAGCTGTGTGTGTGTGTGTGTGTGTGTGTGTAAGGAGCGCACGTGTGAGGCAGAGAACTGATAAGCAACAGTCAGACCGGCATATTCCTGCAGTGCAAAACAGGTGGACTACTCTGCATGCCTAATGTAATTATTGACTGATGATTAAAAATGTAAGAGTTGCAAATTTAAACAGAACTCTCTCTAATTTGCCCCGATGGAATTTATCCATACAGCCAGTTAAGGTTATTATTTTCTTTCCTGATCATTTGCGCAAAACTGACTGCTAGGTAAAATTCCTAACAGAATTATTGCAAATTAAAGTCATGTTACCTTAATGTATATGTATCGTATAGCTGTATATGAGTACAGATCAATAAACATCCCTGTTTGGAATCTCGTTGATCACACACTTTCAAATCATACAGAATTTCTCTTAGTATACTATTGCCTTATGATAAAGGCGCAAGTTTTGTCAGGTTGTAGAGGTCAAGCCATTAAAGAATATGGATAGGCATGTATAATAATAATGGCTGTTTGTGCATAAACATGCATATACACATTTGCCCAGTTATACACGTTGATGATATTGTATAGTTTAGTAACAGCACATCAATTACACTTAGAAAAAAAAATGACACTTTCAACTCCATGCAGTACAACTGCACTTAACAATGTTTAAACTACCTTCCACGTTGAACTTGTAAACACAAGCGAGTTGCAAGGAAATTACCCCCAGTCAATGTAAGCTTCAGGGGCCATGCATGGAATCAGGCAACTTCCATTGTTTGACTTACAAGAAGAGGTTTTAACTCTTATCGGTGAGGAAGAAGGATTAAATGTCTTCAAGAAATATAAACAAGTTTCTATGTACATTTCCTGCATTAACTACTTGGATGGCTGAGAGCCATCGTGGACATGTCAACACAAGCACTAGCTATAGTTCTAATTCAAGGTAAATAATAATAATAATAATAATAATAATAATAATAATAATAATAATAATAAGGGTGTAGCAGTTGACACTGAAATCTTTGTTTGCCCAGAAGTGAACAGTCTTTAAGTTACATTACCGCCACCCTCTGGTTTCACCCCCTCTACTATTTCCTGTCATTTCCTCCATCATCTCTGCACCTGCCCCGTCCTCCAATCATCTCTCCATCAGTTTGAACTCTAAGCTTGTACTTTTGAGAGAAATTGCAATGTAAACATCAACAATCTCGGGATTAACCAAATGACAAAAACTTTGACACTCCAACCTGCTGCAGGTGCATCGTACTGAGCTGTCATTACTTTATTAATGTTAGAAAATCAATATATTGATAGAGCATAAACACTTTAAACAAAGACTATAAAATGATCATTCTACTGTAGTTGTTGGTCAATATTAAAATATATTGTCTTTAGAATGCATGTGGATTCATGACAATTTTAGTTTTATCATGACTGCATGATCAAGTCTATGGTAAAAGGCCAGGTGAATAAGTTGAAGATGGATAATAAAAAGTACAAGCCCATTTAGGCAAACAAGTGTGGCAACAAAAAGGAAGGGTTTGAAGAATTGTAAGGGTAAAAAAAAAAAAAAAATCAGCGTATGAACCAAACCAGTGCTAAAAAAAAACCCTGAGGGAGACTCTGGGAGGCATAATACCAAACATTTTTCTGGCGTTTAATATTATTTGATGACATACAACCACAAAAAACGT
Organism: Colistium nudipinnis; assembly: GCA_016785305.1. NCBI lineage: Eukaryota > Metazoa > Chordata > Actinopteri > Pleuronectiformes > Rhombosoleidae > Colistium > Colistium nudipinnis. Next base: position 36,657 of record JAFBJU010000408.1, read on the forward strand.
GTTCAATCCTTTATAAACAACAAGTGGAAGCCCAGCTCGCAGAAACACAGTGCGGCCCGACAGTGCTGTGAGGAAGCTAGCATTCGTTAGCATTAGTGTTTATATGTGTCATAACAGCCGGTGGGACACCACCGTGTTGAACGCGAAGGTCCCGGCGAATTATATGAGATTGACCGGTGTAATCTCCATCTACCTGGAGGGTGTTAGCTCAGAAACATGTCTCGTGGTGTGTAACTTCCAGCTACGATGTCCCTCTCACCGAGGCTAAGGGTGGCAGTGTCGGCCAAGGGGCGAGATTAGCCAAATGTTTCCGGCAGTTTATGACAACATTAGGACCAGTTTTAAACACAACGCTAACTTTAACGATTTTCACTGTCTGGCTGGGTGGTTCCCCGAAGCGTAGCACTTAGACGCAGAAATAAATACACCAGTTATTTTCCACCGACGTTGCACTGGTTCCGGAGCTAGCTGCCTTTCCTCGCATCAGTATCGGGCCCACATTAGATTTGTGTCGTTGATAGCGCACCGTCTCGGTTATGACACTCTTACCTCTCCGTTCATGCCGGTGATGGACCCTACGTTCCCGCTGTTGGTGCTCCCGGGCGTTAGGAAGCTGACCACGGAGGCAGGTGTCGCTGCTCCTGCACAGCCCAGGGCCGAGGCGACCCCGGCCTTGCCGCCGCTGGTGCTGCAGACAGCACTGCAGCTACTGCCACCGCCCCGCTTGTTCTTCCTGCGCTTAGCCCCGCGTTTAGCATCGGTTGGACTCATTTTCCTCCACGAAACACGCGCGACAACTTGCCGTCCGCACTGGCCAGGGTCTCGAGTGGGAGGCCTGGCGCGATGAGTCGGGTTAAAACTCCGGGACGGCGGTGTGGAGGCTCCCAAAACGATAAGACACTCAGTTCCACCAAAGTGCAGGCAGACTTCATAGATTCCAATATGGCCGCCAGCTGCACTGCCTCTACCAGGCTTCAGCTGGCGTGCTGACGCAACTGTGCGTCCCCCGCAGACGTTGCATCATGGGACATTGAGTTTGTTGTTGAATATCACATCGCCGTCAACCATTCAGCTACAAGGTAGCTTGGATAAACATTGTTATATAATTGTTGACTGACATTTTAGCTCTCTTATTCATTTCTTACATACATTTCACATATTTATTAAAGAACAGTTTTAATCTAAAACGGTGTATTTTAGGACGGGGAAGCAAAGTGTAAATAGCGTAATTTAACGGCAGGGGGAGAGCGCGTGCCACGGATGATGCTCCGGGTGACAGCGGAGGGGCCCTGCGCTGTGCAGCACTCTTCCGGGTTTCAAATAGCGAGCCCTGCGCCAGTGGACACTCCAGGACCCCGCTGATAAGTTTGCGGTGTATTTGTTTAACTTTTTGCATCAACAACAGGAGAAAATAATTTTTAAGGAAACGTCCAACGCGAATCCGGCTCGGAGGAGGACAGCAGCGAACAGCAGCTATCAGTCCACCGCCTGTTAGCCACGGCCGCAGAAAGGTAATGTTAAACTAAAGTTTTTTAATAAACCCATAACCATGGGGTTCCGAGTTGCACATCCATCAGCGCATGACGATAACTTTAACCATTTAAAGTTTGTTTTTATGATTGAGCCTCCACTAGCTCGTCACCTACGTCATCCTCTCTGTGTAGCTACGTTAACGGTAGCTAACGACACGTTAACAAACACTGGAGGGAAGCATGATGCTAACAGACTGTTCAGTGAAACCACGGAGAGATGTACTCTCTACTATTTAACGTTTTTTTGTTTTAATATGTTAATGCCAGATATTATAATAATTTGTCCAGCAAGAGAATATTACAGTTAGCAGTATGTAGTCACGTGACTGCGCTGCAACAGGAAAAAATCAACCGGACGTCGTTTAAACGGTGGTACATTGAAAAAGTGAAGCTGTGCAAGTTTTATCATCCATTGTTTATTATGTTGCCTAACCTTAAACACAATAACACTTTTACGTTGTTGTTTTTTTGTTTTTTTTACCCAAAATGCCATTTTCATGTGATTTCCATTACAAGGTCATAGAATAGTCACAACTTGAGGAAACGGTATATATTTTCGAAAAGAAGATGATTTGAACACTTTTAATGATATGGTGACCCTTAGTGTTGTTAAACAGTGATTGAAGATGCTTTGTGCTTATGAGTGTAATAACACACATATATTAGCACACCTCGAAGCATTCCGCCCACGTGGTAGGACCCTTTCATCCCTCCCTTATCCATCTGTTTACAGGTATGTCTGAAGTTAGTCTTGAGGCCGAATCGGGGACCACCTCGGCCGAGGAGCCTCAGATGGATTGTGAGCAGGCTGACAAAGCAGAGGAGAGAATGAGCGAGGATGGGAAACTGAGTGTAGACAGCAGTGGGGAAAGAGGCGAGAGCGACGAGGTGCTGTACGACAGTATTGATATTGACAGTGACGAAGAGGATGCAGGAAACGTGGACGGGGTGAATCAGAGTGAGAGGGTTCAGAGTGTGACCTGCAGGGATGGTGATGCTGCACACCAGGCTGGCAGTGTAGGCAAAGACAAGACAAATCGTCATGTTGAAAGAGCTGAAACACCAGAGGATTTTGGGGATTCTGACACAGAAGCAAAGGTGATATTAACCCTCATCTTGGTAAATCTGGCCTTCTAGCCGCTTCCTGCCTGTGTACCTTTTCATGTTGTTTCCATCTGGATTTGTTGTGGCCTTGCTGCTGCTGCTGCTGGTGGTGGTGGTGGTGGGGGTCTCTTTTCTATATAATCAAATTATCTGATTTTTCCCGGGCGTTTTCTCCGATACACATGCCAACATGAATCTGGATTATAGCCACAAAGTGATTGTGTTTGTTTCTCCCTATTGTGTTTGTAGTTGTGGAACAGTTTCCATTCTGCCTTTTTTGGAGGTTTTAGGGAGCAATATCTGACGTAGCTGGTGGCTTTTCATGCTGATGGAAGTATGCTTCAAGGTTTTTTGGGATAATCAAAGCTTTGCTTGTTTTTTCTGCTTTGCATTGTTGGCTTGAATTCAAAATGAATTATTTTATTGGCATGTAAAATACACTGACTATGCACTTTATTAGAACACCATGCTAATACTGGGCAGAGCTTCGCTTTGCTCTCCAAACAGCCTCAGTTTTTGCTGTGGATTCCACAGGATGATGGAAACTTTCCTTTGAGATTTCTGCTTCAGGTTGACATTACAGCATCACATTTCTTAAATGGGATGCACGACATCTGCAGCAATACTCGGGATAGGCTCCGATATTCAAATAATTGTTGGTTGGTGCTACATCCACCACCACCAGCCTTGAATGCTGGGTCCGCAGATTCATGCCGATGATGCCAAAGTCTGAAGCCATCTGCGTGTCCTGGAACAAACCATAATTCATCAGACCAGGATATGTAAACCAGCCTGACTGCACAGTTTCAAACAAAATGGTGTACTTTTACACAAGCATACAACGTTTACATTTCTACGGGGACTGGATAATTGCACAAATTAGCAGGGGTACAGGTGTTCCTAATAAAGTGCTCAGTGAGTGAATATACAGTTTGTATTATTATGATGCGTTTGAGACAGTGACGCATTATTTGTTGGATATGACATTTGACGATTCCTGCTGGTAGTAAGTATACACGACTCCACAGCCAGTCATGCCTTCTTTTGATGGACACTGACATTGTGTATGTTTGCGTGTGTGTGAAAAGGCGAATGCATACATGATGTAAATCACACAGTTTTGCCGCAATGTTTCCTGTATAAGCTGGATGTGTATCGAGCTCTTGGATTCTACACGCTAACGGTCACGTGACTTGACAAAGTGAGAGGGATTTGGACTCCTGACTGCACATTCTCGGGCAGTCCCACAGTTCTTGTTATTGGAATGCGTGACTCCTCGGGCTGTGGGCTCGGTGCCTGTATTGCACAGCAGCTCACACAAATTTAATTCGTTTTTTTTCTCCATTTAGCCATCATAAACATAGCGTTGAATTCCACTTCCAAAGCTTTGGCAGCTTGAGCCCAGCATTGTGCAACACAATGGTGTCGCGTCCTTCCGTAGTTTTAGAGCAAGATGTGATTTTATTTTTCCTCTTTGGCTGACGCAGCTAATTGCGCAGTGGGCTCATTGTTGTTACTTATCCCTCCATCCCTTTCTACGTCAGTTCAGCTTGTATCCAGGATACTGAGCTGCAGGGAACGACATGCCATACCTTGCCCCAACATATGCCTGATCAAGTCACACACCACTTCACTAACTAAATCCTGCTCCGCCAGGGTGACACCATGAGTTGGCTCTCGTGCAGAATGTTTGCAGATGTTGGGTGGGATCATTTTGGCTCGGAGACCCCTGATCATCTGGGGGATCTGTTGTTTTATTAGTTTCATAATGTTTTGCTATTTGGGAGGAAACTAAAATGTTGGGTAGCTGCAGCTAAAAAAATAAGAAAGAAAATCAATGCCGGTCGGCAAACGTAGGTTACAATTTATTCTTTATTTACATGGAGTTTTTTTTTTTTTTTTTCCATGATTGTTATCGGAGAAGGGCCTCTGCCAGACAGCCTGTTTAAACCTGGTGTCGGAGTCGGCCGTTTCTGCAGGAGATGGTTAGACAAGCTGGCCCGCATGAGGGCATCGTATGGCCTTTAATTATTCATGTCTGCCGCCCCATGCCAGTCTTCAATTTAAAGTTAAAGTCTCTGTCATGAATTGACTCATCTTGTAGTATTTGATATTTGACTGTGCAGTGCAACTGTACCAGGATGGTTTTTATTCATTCATGCTAAAGATAACCCACTTTAAGGTTTTGTGTCCTGAGGTCACTGAAGACACGTCTTACTAAATACATAAATAGGCTAAATGCAACACGTACAAGTATGCTTTAAGATCTACACATGATTTCCACATTGTTTTTTTTAAGCTCACACTGAACTCAGTCATTCAGTTTAGAGAAGACCTAGATCTTGTTACCTGCTGATCTGGAACCTATTTACACACTGGTTGAGGTCCACAGTGAAAGGATCTTGTCCAAAGATGCACATTAAGGGTTTATTGATAATTCAACATTTATTTTGATCTACATTAACCAGCTTTACATGGTAAAACTTTGCAATGCAGATCTCTACAATGTCTCTCTCTTTCTTTCCCCACAGTGGGAAGAATAAAGCATTATCTTATCTTATCTTATCTATATTTGTCCGTTAACTGCCCCAGTTCCCAAGTCCACAGTGATTAGGTCCATAAAAATGTACTGGAAGCAGCACAGCGCTTTATTTTCAGCTCGCAGCGACAGGCAATCCATTACAGCAGAAGTGTGGTCCCAAACGGTTGTCTCCACCCTGTGGCTTCCTCAGAGCCAACATGTACCCGAGCAGCTAAGCCAGCCAATGTGTCACTGGGTCATTTTAGTCCACAGGGACTATGATTTATGTGTTATTCCGAGGAACGTTTAACTTTCCATATGAGTGTCCGATAGATTTTGATGTGGTGGAGAGTCAGGAAGCCCCGACGCGAATGTGGTAATAAGACCCCAGATATTGTCTGACTGCTTTTTATTATAGAGGATAAAAAGGGAGCTCGTGTGTGGAATTTGATGCTCAATTTGGAAGTGGTTGTTTCACAAGAATTGATGGTGTTTGGCTGTGGGAATCAGTGACGTGTGGAGGTATATACACTAATCAGGTGACACCGGGGAACATTTTGGCACCTCAGCTATGGACCTGCAAGACAACAACAGACACACACACACACACACACACACACACAGACAGTACTCAGGAACAAGGCTCTGGGTCACAAAGCTCACTGAGCTCTCTATTTCTATTTCTATAATAATGCATTGCAATACAATTTATCATATCTTCAAACTATATATTGGGGCCCAGGCCTACAGCTTTCACTATGTCAGTGTCCACAAGATGGCAGCCCACATCTTTTGTGACCGCGTTTATCTCAGGCAGCTTTGAGCAATAACCTGCTTTATTTCACCCCCTCTGGTTTCAGGACAGCACAATGGCTGAGGAGTCCCACAGAAGCTCAGCCGCAGAGATTCCCGTCACCAGCAATGGAGATCTGGATCAGAGCCCCGAGACGGTATTCCAAAGAGTAAGAGTAATATAGGATGCCTTAAAACAGCAGCAGATACGCCGCACTCAATCGCACAAGAGGGAAACCTCAAAACCCATGAACACAACTCCTGTTTTTGCATTTTTCCGTAGGACTCTTACTCCGGTGGCCCTGGTGCGCTGAACCTCTCCGAGTCCTGCGTCACCTCCGGCAACTTTGTCTCAACCACAGAGGGCATCATTGAATCGGGTCCGTACAAAGGTAAACGCTCCACTCTCCGACTTCTGTGACGCGAGGGCTCACCAGAAACTTCTCAGGCCTTCTCATCCGGTTATAATAGTATTGAATTGCTTTGCACCTTTCAGTGCCTACAAAGCTTCCTCCTCTCCGTGTATTCCCAGCGGCTGCACTAAAAAAAATATATATATCAAATCTGGGTGAAATTTTAAAAGGCCCACATTTGAATTTGTAAAGCTGGACACCCAATTGAATTTAATGAGTTTCCTCTCATCTGCAGATTTTTAACCCTCGGTTCCTTTTCATCATCACGTCCCTTTTATTACAAATGCAAATAGAGGTCTCCCCGCAGAGCAGCAAGCTCTTGTTGACCGCTCACAGCAGTGTTGCCATGGTTATTTTCCCTGTTATTTACAGTGGATGGGGTCGGCTTTTTGTTCCTCCTGCACCATGTAAAGAAAAACAAAAAAAAATCAATGGGTAAAATCTCTTTGTTTCCACTTCCTGTAGGCACCACAGTGTCATACCGAATAACAAATCATTACTCTGAATTTATCCCAGGGTCAACAAGCCTGCCCACATCTCCTGTGGCCCATGTAGCTCCCAGCTCGGCTGTCGGTAGCCGCCTGGCTCGCTCTTCCAGCGATAGCCAGGCTCACGAAGGTACCCGCAGCCGTGGAGTAGAAACAAGATGATACTGAATCGCCACACTCTGCGCACAAAATTAACCCCAAATCTGCTCAACCTTCTCCTGGTCTGTTAATCAGCTGCTTCTCTCCTCCTTGTTCCCCACAGGCTGTGCTCCACTCAGAATCAAACCTTTCTTTGGCACCTGTTTCTTGTTTTTTTTTGTTGGCTTATAAAACTTCTCCCTTTGCATAAAGTTAATTGAATTAGTTTTCTGCTTTGCTGATGCTGACTATAAATACTCCGTAGGGTTTGTTTTTTTGCAAAGATCCAGAGGTCAAGCTTTCTAGAGCTGGTGCAACTTCTTGATTCCCTAAAATGTCAGCGGGTTTTTCCTCCTTGCAACTTTTTGTCCCGAAAAAAAGCAAGCACCCATGATCCTGCTCTGCGGAGCCCCCAAACTGACAAAAAGTAGCAAAACGTAAGACAAGACAAATATGTGTGAATATGTTAAAAAGAAATATAAATCTTAAAACTATCTCGCAAAGTTAATTTTTTTTATTGAGCTTAAAATTAGGAAACATTAACATTAAGTGTCATTCACCTGAATAAAGACACAAACGTTATTCTGCTAAAATTGTATTCTTAGTATTTGTGTATTTCACTTGTCAGGTGATCTTTAACTACATTTTGTCACATTCTGGGCTCCATTTCTTTCAGTGTTTCCCTCTGTGCCCAAAACACAATGAAGCACTATTCATCACTTTTTCTTCATTTGTTTATGACCTGTGTGTATTTCATGTTGAGTTGAATAACCATAGTTGTCCCCCGCGCTCTCTATGGTCTTTAATATAGTCTTGTTCTATGTCGAAGTTCCCGCATCATCAACAACAACATCATCTAATTGTGTTGTTGGATCATTGCAACACTTGTAATGCACCGCCCTAATTATAACTCTCAGGCTTTTTTTAGCCTGCAAATCCAATAACTGAATCGCATACTAAGTGAATGACTTGATGGGTGAATTGGTGGCGCAGGTACGATGCAGACGCAGTCTGAGGCCGGAGCGGTGGTCCTCTCTGACGACCTAAAGAGCCCAGCCATGGAAAAACTGGACCTCGTGCGAAGGTGGAGCATCAACACGTATAAAGTAAGTCTCTCCCTGCCCTTGGTTTATTTTTGCGTCGCCCCTCCTTTATTCTGCTTCACCTTGAAGTGTCATCTAACTTGTAGAGAGACGTATGCATGTGTTTGTGTGTGTGTGTGTATATGTGTGTTAATAAACGTGCGTCGCCCCCCCAGTGTACCAGGCAGATCCTGTCAGAGAAGCTGGGTCGGGGCTCCAGGACCGTCGACATGGAGCTGGAGGCTCAAATCGAAGTCCTGCGCGACAACAAGAGAAAGTACCAGACTGTGATCAAGCTGGCGCAGATGCTGGCCAATCAGCTGTCCCAGATGATGCAGACGCAGAGGCAACTGGGCGACGCCTTCGCCGACCTCAGCCTCAAGTCGCCAGAACTCCACGTGAGTCCACATACGCTGTGATGCATAAAAAAAAAAAAGATGGGGTTCGGTACTCGACAATAACCACTCGCGCTCCTGGTCTCGTGTTCTTCAGGAGGAGTTTGGTTACAACGCCGACACCCAAAAGCTTTTGTCCAAAAATGGAGAGACCCTGCTGGGTGCCATCAACTTCTTCATCGCCAGCGTGAACACGCTCGTGGACAAAACCATTGAAGACACCATGATTAATATCAAACAGTATGAAGTAGCCAGGTAAGGCCTTGGTCCTGACCTCTCGGTCCACGCGCATTTTGGAAAAAAACATTTGGAGAATGTCACCATATCGCGTCTCTAGGGTGGAGTACGACGCGTACCGCACCGACTTGGAGGAGTTGAACCTGGGGCCGCGCGACGCCACCACCGCGCCCAGGATCGAGCAGTCGCAGCAGCAGTTCCAGATCCACCGCGAGAAATACGAGAGGATGCGAAACGACGTCTCTGTCAAACTCAAGTTCCTGGAGGAGAACAAGGTCAAATTCAAGCTCTCCAGGCGCTGCGCCAACATATCACCGTAAAGTTCAATATTTGTATTGATTTCCTGTGTTTCCTCAATCAGGTGAAGGTATTGCACAACCAGCTGATCCTGTTCCACAATGCCATAGCGGCATACTACGCCGGAAACCAACAGCAGCTGGAACAGACACTCAAGCAGTTCCACATCAAGTTGAAAATGCCAGGTGGGGACAGTCCGTCCTGGCTGGAAGAGCAGTAATCACTCGGTGTGGGGAAAATGTCAAATTGTACAAAAAAAACGACCGGAAACCCTCTTCTCCCATCATCACTCCAGTCTCTGCCTTTCGGAATCTCTGAATTGTAAATCTTTTAATCACATACGCAAAGGAAAAACAAATCTGTTTTACTCTTGATCTTAAACAATTCTCTTGAAATCATAGGAAAAAAAAATGCACTTTTATACTGTTTGACAAAACAAAAACAAAAAAAAATGTTGAACAGGAGTATCTGGATACTGTTAATGGCCTTTTTGTATTCCTGATTATGAATGTTGTTTTTCCCAGCACGGCAGACATGCTGACTCTGTAAGGGCAGCTACAACATCGCTGACATTTTATTCCCATTACTCCCATTACACTTACCAGCAGACTGAGGCGAGGTTGCGTGACTCTCAACCTTTATAAAGGATTAAATTGCATTCACACATGTGGGTCGTGCAAATAAAAAAAACAATCACTTCTACCAGCAAACTCTGTCCAAAGTGATAGTTTGATATTTGAGAGAATAACACTATGATATATCTTTTTTTTTTTTTTTTTTAAGAATTAAAATCAAAATCAATTTTTTTTATCTGTCTTTGAAGCCTGCAGCTAAAAAATAAATAAATAAACGTCGCCCTACCTAAACCTCTGCGTGTGACAAATGCAAAAACCAAAGTGCAAAAAATTAATCATGTCGTGCTTGTACAGGAGGTGTTGTCGAAGATTCGCCGAGTTGCGTCTATATGTGAAGATGACCAGCTGCCGGCTTCTTATTAAACAGGCAAACATGAATATAGACTGTGTGCGTATATTTGCATACTATTATTTACCCAGAATGTCCCAACTATTATTCTAAAACAGATTTAAAGTCCTATCGCTGGCCGATTCGATCAGGGTGCATCGCTGCTTCCTGCAGGTTAAAAAAAAAAAAAAAAAAACCTTCATGATGCACCTGTGTATTTGCATACAGTACAGGGAAGTGAAATCTGATCAAAATTCCCGCTGCATGTTAATATCGGGTATGTTAAGGTGACGCTACTTTTCAATCAAAATTACTAACTTTTTTTTTTTTTTTTTTTTTTTGTATCTTCCTGACTGAACAGTTGCATTGTTTCTCTTAGATTCCAGAGAAAATGAAGGACCAGCCTTAGGTGACTAAATGTGCCTTGATTTTTAATGAATTTGTTCTCCTCTTTCACGCTAACTGGTCTTATTCCTGGTAACGGGCACCCATCATTACCAGTTTACATGACCAAACACTTGATGGAAGAGAGTGGACCAAACAAACAAACACACACACACACACACTCCAAGGATATAGTTTAAAAACCTATATCAGATGTTAACACTCTATACAACATAAAAAAAAAATCACTAGTTTGTTGTTTTCCAGAAAATGAAAAACCTTTAAGGTTTGCTGTTCTTAATGGTATTTGTCCATATCGCACACGTGCACATTTACGCATTTGAGGCTAATTATGGAAAATGTGTAAGAACTGTATGGTATGTGAGGTGTAAACCAAAATACAAGAAACCCTGCAAAACTTTTTTGTCTTTTGTACATTTTCAAAATAAGAGACCAGCCTCCATTGCCTGAGCTTTCTGCGGGCTTCCCTCATCAGGCTTTATAGAAGTATATTTTTCAAAGTGGACGTGTGCACCGTGGGTATTTATGAGCAGTGGTCATGTCCTCGGTTTGCTGATTTGTACTTTAACTAGGGCTCACTGTAGCAGTTTGAGAGTGTGATCTTTGTGAAACAATCTCCTCTTTTCCCTGAAATAAGTGGATATATATATATATATATATATTTGTAATTTTACCTTGACTATGTAGTAAGTGACCAATGTGGCCATTTGGCATTGTTTCTTTTTCTCTCCCGGAAGACCTACGGAATATTTTACTGGTACTAGTATTTACCAGTGTCTCCCCCTCTACCTTTTGTAATAATAAAACAATAACACATGTTGAGTTGAAATGGATTATTGGAATATTGTCTTAGCGCTTTGGAAAAATAAAATTGTTTTTTTTTTCTTTAAATGTCTCAAGAGGATCATTTTTTTCTCATCTTTTTAGTATCCGATAGGGTTAAACATAAAAGCTTATTAGATGTTAAATGAGGTTTAAAAATAAAATAGATGATATGGGGAAATAAAATCAAAGAGGCGTTTTCATCAGCTTTGTTCCTCACCAGATTAAAAAAAAAAAATTGAATGTATTGTGGACACACGGATTGGAATCGCTGTAGTTGAGGGACTTTGTGTGTACTCATGTCCAGGTGCTTTAGATTCACCTTGAGGTTTTCATAATTACAAACCCACCACTCCCATCTCTTTACATCTGACAGGATCTGGTTAATCCTCAGATAAACATTGAGGATGTTCAGTCTGAGCCCCGTGTTTTATCTGTAGAGACAATGTCAATCAAACCTGTCTCTACACAACCGGGACCCATGGTTCAGGGAATAACCACAATTAAAGCAGCTCAATGATGCCCATCAAGAAATGTTCTTTCAATGATATGTTAGAATGTTTTGAAAGAAAACAGGAAACACTTTATTAGACGGAATTAACTTTATTCACTTTATGTGATTTGCTTTTTTATTGTAAAAAAAAAGGAGTGAATGAATATTTTCAAAGCACTGACAAATTGTATAAAATAATCCTACATGGAAATGCATCAACACATGTTATACCTAACTTAACTTGCTTATTATTATTATTATTATTATTATTATTATTATTATTATTATTATTATTGTTATTATTATTATTGTTATTATTATTATTATTATTATTATTATTATTATTATTATTATTATTATTATTATTATTATTATTATTATTATTATTATTTATGTTTCATGTATGTATCTGTTTTAAATTTCACCGTGGAGACCAGTATATCTCCCCTCTCATGTGTGTCGTGTGTTTTTATATATTACTTGGCTATGTTAAAAAAATACTTAATCTATAATAATAATTAATAATAATCGTGTTAATATTATGTTGATCAACACATGAACGTCATTATTTGATTAATTGTGTCGTGTCAACAATGTTGCTCTCTTTAAATGTAGCAGTCGTGTAAATCTAGAAAAATTCCAGGTAAGTACAAATACTTCGAACGTGTACTTATTTCGTACGCCGGTGCGTTCACGGACCTCGGTCACCTCGTCACCGCCTGCACCAGCGGTGGACACGTGAACGCGTCTTTTCCACCTGGACCAATCACGGAGGAGAACGCTCTGCTGCTGCTGCTGCTGGTGCGTGCGTGCGTGCGTGTGTGTGGGTGCGCGTGCGTGTGTGCGCCGGTCACCTGACAACCAGACACACAACACAGGCTCTCTCTCTCCTCCTCCTCGTCACACTCACTCAGCGGTGCCTGAGAGGAGAGCGTGTCCGGACCAGGCTCCTCATCACCCGGGTAAGTGGAGGCGGACGGTGCCGGTCTGTGTGTGTTTGTGTGTAGATGTGTGTTTGTGTATTTGTGTACGTGTTTGTGTGTGGGTTCCAGGCTCTTTGACTGGTGCAGGTGACACTAAAGACGTCCTGCGCTGCAGTGCACCTCCTGACAGGACAGCGTTGTGAGGATTTTTTTTTTCGTGCAGTTTGAGGCCTGATGGTGTGTCTCTGGTTGTGTGGCTCTGATTGTGATGCTCTTCTGCACAATGGCGATGTAAACAAAACAGCAGCAGCTCGGTGATTTCTTTGCACAACTTCTCACGTGACCTCTAATTGTGCATCAGTTCAGGTTTACCAGGGGGTCCTATTATCTAACATCACAACTCTTGCCACTTTTTATGATGTAATGAAAACAATTGAAGTTTTAAGAATGCATCAAAGTGAATTTAATGCTGCACACTTACAGTATTTAGGAGAAACACTTTGTGTAAGCACGTTGAGGTTGTGTAGTTATTTTGTGTTGGAGGAACTACAGTAACACACATATCCTGCTTATATAACCAGCGGTCACATCCCAACAATAGTAATATCTGTAGCCTATAAGTTTTGATTGGACCTATTGATCCATATTATACAATATTGCTTTTGGCTTGTGGAATTTTTCAACATTTAACTTGTTGTTTATAAGCTTCAGAAGTTTTGGACATTTTTCTTTTTTGTTTTAAGTCGGGAACAATGCGATTGAAAATGAGCGACCAGATTTTAAATCCCAGCTTTTCTTTTTAACTTCTTTGGTGCTGTGGATTATTGAGATTTAGCCTTTTACACATATATACTGTGTGATGGGACATTTTAAACGTGACTGTGATTACTGGCGTGAGAATCCTGGTTTAGTGCCGTGGTGGACTCCAAAGCGGCCTTTTAGCTCAGCATGTATAGCTTTACAACTCCGGCCCTGTCGGTTTTGTCCTGCACCTTCGGAGCCCGGCTTCCTCGGCTATTGTACGCTATTATGCACGCTGAGATGAATTAGAGGGCAATCCATTCAAGTGTGGGCAACAATACCACCGGGGGTAAGAAAAAAAAAAAAAAAGGGTTTCTCCCCGGGGTCAGGTCAAGGGGGGAGGGTGAGTCACCCTCCTAGTTGCTGTGGAGGGCCCAGAGTAACGGGGGAAAACTCAATTCTCTGACGTCACGCCGAGGAGGAAGATATTGGGGGGGACTTGATTTATTCGTGTGGGAGCAAAGGAGGCGCTGAATAGTTGTCGGCAACTCGGGTCAACTCGGGTGTTCTTCCCTGCCCAAAAATCTGTCCCGGTCTTATAAAGTCAGTTTTAAGCTGCAATGAGAAATGGCCTAAAGATAAAATAAAAGAAAAAAAAGAAAGAAAATAGTGAGACAATTAAATGGCCTTTGGTTGTGTGCCTGTTTCTGATGTCACACATACCCCCCCCCCCCCCCCCCCCCCCCCCCCCCCCCCCCCCCCTGATGTCACACATCCCCCCCCCCCCCCTCCCCACCACCACCACCACCCCCACAAACACACACACACGCACAAAAACTTTACAAATCAAATGCGTGATAAACCGAGAGAAAAAAGAGAGTCAGCAGCGGTAATGTGATGTGTGTGTGTGTGTGTGTGTGTGTGTGTATGTGTGTGTACCTGTGTGTACAGTTTTCGCTGGTATTTAAGGAGTGATTGTGTCTCTGTGCTCATTGGGTGCCATGTAAACATGTTTGCATTCCCTCCGTGTTTCCGTGCCGTGGTCTCCATGGTGACCCTGTGCACCTGCTTTTTATTTGTCACCTGCGTCTCCGCCGTGGCTCGCCCTTAAAAATCAATCGCTGCGTGCGTTATAAAGCGGCAACCTGTGAGATAAACGTTTCTATGGCGGGAAGAAAAAAGAAAAAAGTGCGCAGGGGGAGATAGTTAAACCACGACTCCTCGGCCAGATTAGCCTGGAGCTGAATTTGGCTCAGATTGCAGGAGCAACAATTGGTGCCGAGTCTGCTCGGGGCATGACACTGAATCACAGGAACAAACAGGAGGAGATGGGAGCCTGTTGTTTTGGATGTCATCCCTCCCACCCTCAGGTTTCTACCTGGTTTCACTTTTCCTCCCTTGTATTTTTTTACTCAGGGGAGACTCCGTTTTGTATCTGCCGTGTGTTGTGCTCGTGGCGAATGACTCTGAGGAGTGTTTGTAGCTGCTGTGTCCTTCCGTGTCCGTCTGATGAGTGAACAGTAAGTTGTTTACTTTTTTTTTTTTTTCTGTTATTATTTTCTTATAGTGCACCATGAAGAGATAGTCAAATTCATCATTTAATCAATAACCCTTTTTAAATGATCTTTTAAATCCTCAACCTATCGCTTTTATGAAAGCCTTTGTACCATAATCCTTATGAACCAATTAACCAATCACAAACTATTGTGAGTCTGCTCAGTGTGTGTTGAGGAGGACCAGAAAATGTTGTGTGTGTGTTTGTGTGTGTGTGTGTTGGAATCAGATGACATGATGTTACAGGTTCTCTCTCAGGCATAACACAACCCGTGCGTTACACGGTGGTATTAGCCTCAGCTGAGAGCCGGCTAAAACAGCCGTTGATGGAGCAGAACTCTGCCAGCTTTAATCTTTCAAATCTAGAAAAAAAAAAAACGTTGTTTCAGACGCGAGCTGTTATTAGCAGATTTGCGCTGAGCTCGGCGGATCTGTTGTGTTTGGAGCCAGGGTACCTGCACAGGGTCTTTATAAAACCCCTCCGAGCACTGACTCAGCAGGCTCAGTGAAGGAGCCGCGGCTATTTGCAGACATGACTCGGCTTCCGATTTTGTGATTATTTCGTTTTTTATTTAGATTACCGCGGTAAATCTGTTTGAAATCCGTGCCAGGTAGAATAATGCACTCGTAGCTCCGACAAGTGCATTTGGAACCGATTGGAACAAAAAAAAAAACACACAATCCTTCCTCTTATGGATGAAAAGTTTGATTTATGATTTTTGCTGCCTATGCTTTATCTAGTATGATCAGAAGTGTATTCCTTACATTAGGAAACCTTAAGGCAACATTATAGCGGGGACACAATGACGACGTGATCATAAATCAGAACATGCGGTGCCCCAAATAGGCCGCGAAGTGTTTGGTACTTTCCAGACTGTACCACGCAACCCAGAAAACCCACATGCAAATGTGTTTATGGCAAATTGTTTAAAAAACGATTAAAACAATTAAAATGCAGACAAATCTTTCCCGTCCCCCTTCCAGCAGACAGCTCTCCTCTCGCTCGGCGCGGGATGCTGGTGCAGAGGAGATGGCCGTCTATTTATAGGAAGGTTTGTGAATTGTGGGCCAGTGGAGGAAACGTCACCGACACTTTCACCCAGTTGATATAAGAGCTGTGGCGAAGATTGGGCAAGACTTCAATTGTTTGTTTTTTCAATTTCAAATCCTGAAAAATGGAAAAAAAAAAATATATATTTTTTTTCCCCAACTTGCACTTTGGAAAGATTTTACATCCAATCATAATAGTTTCTCAAAATCTGCAGATTGTGACAAGACGCCGTTTACAGTCTCCAGAATCCAGAAGGTCGAGTGATGACTAAGAGTGCGTCCTCAGCTGACCTTCGCCAGATAAACCGGATAGGTCAATGTCTGTCACGAGTTTAGTTTCACTCAGCATGAGGTTCTGGTTCTGCACCTTGACCCGGTTTGGAATTCCATCCTCTCTCCAGACAAATGGCTCTGTGTAATAATCTACTTAAAACCAATTTTACAGATTTGAGAAATCTGTTGGGTTCGGTTCATTAGTCCACAGTGCAGAGCTGGCTGGAGGCTGCAGGAGCAGACCCACTCCGTCATGTAATAAATGTAGACTGAATGAATGTTTTCATGACACGCTTTGGCTCCGAATGAGAGAATCTGCCTTTTTTTTGGTAAAGCGGAATTGGGGATGGTAAAGATTTCGAAAAATGGTGGAGAGGTTGGAGTGTGTAGAGGAAATAAAGGAGAGTCTCATGATGTGGATGATTTGATCCGACACAGGAGTGATTGGGTCAAATCTCCAAATCTCGATTGCTTTGTGTCGAGCGAGGAGAGATGAGATGAGAGCCGGAGGATTTTTTTTAACTCATGGATCGTGCTGAGGTGATTATCGTTTGAGCAAAAGGCAAATGAAAGTCGTTTTGTGTAAAGAATTTGAAATACATTAATACAAAATCAACCCAGCAGAATATGTGTGGGATTCATCACATTCATGATCCACAGGTTGTTGTTTTGTTTTTCTTTTTTTTTTTTTGTTCCCCAGTCCTGTACCTGTTGCTTCCGGCGTTATGAATATTTCATTAAACCAAGTTTAGAAACGGGAGTCTCCGCCGGAGGAGACGATCTGCTCGGCACAGTTTGGTTTAGAGAGAGGGACGTGAATAATTTATGAGCTGACTCAGAAAATACAGATATGAAGCCAGTCTATATGATCAAGTAATTGGATCCTGGTCCACAGTGACTGGTTTGTGTCAGTCTGCTTTCAGTTTTTAGCCGTTAATCCTGTGTTTCACACAACCAGACACCAGTGTGTGCGTGCGTGTGTGCGTGTGTGTGTGTGTGTGGCTTATAATAAGCTCATCTCTCCATTGTTTCCTCTTCATTGTAAAGTAAGTGAAGATAAGCCACCGCTGGGAAGAGATTTGCAAAAAAGATATAAAGTTATCTTCTCATCCAGTCAGTGGCTGGATGCACATAGAGTTGGTGCATTTTTTGTTCATACTTCTGACAATAATCTATCCAACAATGGAGATATTTCCACTGCGGACCAAAGAGGTGGACTGACCGACGCAGACGCCTCCGGAGCTATGCTGCTGCCATGGCTGAAAAGGAAAAAAGCAACACTTCTGGTTTACTCAGGAGTACGTAATAATTCAGACGTGTCGTAAATTGGCCAAACTCAAAGATAGCTGCTGTTAGGAGATGTATTGTCTGTATATGGACTGAGGGCAAACTACGCAAAAAAGACTACATTTAATGTTCGCATTTATACACAGGGAGAAAACACAAGGTTATTATTTGCTTTTTTTTGTATTACTTTTCTTTAAAAATAGTATTATTAAATATCTTTGGGATTTGGACTGGACAATTTTAAAATGACAAAGTAGGGTTAGGGTTAACCTCTGACCTTCATACCAGTTTTGGACATTTAGCAGACCCAAAGCACCAAAATCTGGATTAGTGGCAGTCGTAGCTTGAGGAATTTTCTTGCGGAATCTCAGAGCCTCTAAAATCCCCCCGGCCGGACAAGTTGGGATCAAGTTGGTCAGAGCAATCAGAAACGAAGGGGGTCCGACAGCGGCGTCCCGCTGGTTCCTCTTTGCTAACGAGGGTTCCCATGGTCAGGGTGGTGGAGCAGGAACGAACCAAATCCTCTGTGAACACGCCTCCGTGCCCCTCTCCGGTGGGAGTCAGAGACCTCCGCTCCGCGGGGGGCTTCACGGACCCTCAGGAAATTGAACTGGAAGTTAGCAGTGGGGGATTATTATAGCGGGCGGCGGAACCCTTGACCTTCAGCCTTACACTTTTTTTTTGTTTGTTTTGGAAATGATGGCGCCCCCTGGAAACCTGTTGACAGTTAACTCCTCTTTCACTTTCAGGTATGCAGGGTGGATTTTTTTTATAGAACAGGAAAAAAAAATAAAAAATCCCACAAGGTCGGTCTGTGCGTCACGTTTGGGTTATGAAACTGCAGTAAGGAAAATGACACCAAAAAGTTGTGCCATAAATTCAACAGGTTCTTTGGAAATTTTTCTCTCATTTGATGCTTTTTTTTATCATAGGGGTTGTATTCGATTTTTAAGAATTGATGAACTCAGTAATTGCTCTCATTTATGATTCATATTATGAGATTAAACTGAATATCTGTGGTTTAGGACAATGTCACATTATAATAAATATCTCGAAGAATAAAAAATAGAAATCCAGACCGTTTAGCACTATATGTGAGTGTGGGGGGATTCCTGTCAGGAGCGGGAAAGGCCTCGAGGGGGTGGGCAGCAGGTGGACTTGTGGGCGGAGTCTGTGTTCAGTCAGGACAGCAGCAGGTGGACGTGAGGACTCTCTGCTTTCTGCCCCTCAGGGGCGTCTCTGGATCGTGTTACCCACAGGAGAGTAACTCATGGGAGGCGGCGGATGTGGGCTGCAGCCATGTTGAATTTGAAATTCCGCCTTCGTCACTACCGAGGCGGATTTGATTTATAGGATTACCACAGCATACAGTGGAGGCAGGAAAACTGCACCTGGTCTAAAGTGGTGAATGCTGCTTTTGAAATGATTATTTTAATATTTGGGGAAATAAATTCAACTTTCTTACTGGTAACAGGGAGCTGACCTAAAAAATACACTTTCCAGTACTTGAAAATCTCATTTAAAACTAGCCCAAAATAGTCAATAGTTATTATTATTATGTGATGTAAATCAAAGAATAAACCAAAGGTATAGACAAAATGGGGCAAAATAAACCAAACTATATGCTATATGAAGTGAAGTTCATTTCTGCAAATAAACTTTTTGAATCATTTTTTTTTTCTTGTTCAGCAGCTCGGAGTGAATGTAGCAGATAGATGAACCCATTAGTTTCCATCACATTGAAGTGAGAGGACTGAGTATGAGGTCAGATGTTCTCACTGTCCAATGAATTAGAGATGAGCGACGGTGGAGTCCGGGAGCGCGGAGTGTTCTTTGGCCTTGTGTGGGCAACATGAGGCCGTCTCCAGTGACCGTCTTCCTCATTAATCAGTAATAATCTCTGGTTCTTTTGTGAACGAAGTGGCTGTGCAAACTAATGGCAGATTACCACTAAAACGCTGTAATAGTACAACTATTCCAGAGCCTGATTCCAGAAGTGCACACTCGTAATGACATGTTGTTTTTGTTGTTATTATTATTATTATTATTATTATTATTATTATTATTATTATTATTATTATTATTATTATTATTATTATTATTATTATTATTATTATTAATGTATTTATTTATCTTTAACAAGAATACAGAATACCTGACAGGTAGAAAAGGACTTGAATATTTTTTTTTATTCTGATTTATTTCCCCTGAAACCAGTTGATTTACTTAAACAGTGCCGAACATCCTCTCCCCACCATGTCTCTGATGAATTGTGGCCTCAGATCTTGTATTTGGTCATTGTTTGGTTTTGGTTTTCAGGAGTATCAGATCACTGTGGTCAGCTGTGTTTGTTTGAGTGATGTGTGTGTCCTGAAACACAACTGAGAGCCTCTCTGCTGCAGCCGTTGCTTTGACAAAGAGAGAAAGGGGAGGGAGGGCCACTCACTTCCTGCCTTCCTTTTGTGGCGTGTGAGGATCAACGCGGCTTTCCCGCACTCATTCGCCACATCATGTCATGTGTTGAATAAATGATCCTCTGGACTAATATTTCAAATTAAGAGTTGTGTCCAGTGACTCTAACTTTAGTGGATTCATTCTGTAGAAGTCAAACTAATAGAATAGAAATGTACCTTTAGCAACAGGTTTGCAATTCAATTCGGATTTATCATAGTTACATCCTCGTCTTTCAGTTTTTTTCCATTTTATGTATTAAAGTGGGAAAAAAAAGCAGGAAACGGGTGCTTGATTTGAAGCAGTTCACGCAAAGTTGTGTACCTCCATTAGCTTTGCGGTACAATGGACGCACACCGCGTAAAAGTCAAACTGTGGAACATATAAGTCTCATGTGTAATGCCTCGGACCCATTATCCAGCCCAGAGCTCCACTTCAAAGCTCTTCATAAAGAGAAAACAGTGATTGTGACTGGGCCCCCCCCCCCTCCTCTTTTGATCTGTCACACCCTCTTCATTCCCCCCCCCGCTCCCCCTATTTTGGGATTGTCCACCGCTGTCTGCATGACTGCCTCGGTATAATCCCGTCCTGTGTCGTTTCTGCTTGCTCCCGTAGCTCCATGGCCATCGTCCGTCCCCCCACCCCTCCAGGGAGTCGGCCTTCAAAGCATGGACGAGCAGCTGAGTGATGGAGCCGGACACGGTCGCGGGACGCGCTCCCTCTCCCCCCTGTGATCAGATGACGGGACGTCCGGCGGACGCCACGGAACCTTCGCCCTCGCTCAGACTGACCGGATGCACCGAGAAAAGACAATCTGTGATTCCCATTTTTTTTGTTGGTGGAAAAGAGGAAGTTTGTGGCTGACTTCCTGTCTCTGCGATGCTGGTTATGAGTTGTCCGTCCACCACCAATGAGCCGGAGAGCTGCAGCAGCGAGGGGAGCGCCACCTCCGACCTGTCCCCCATGTCCGGACACACCCATGGCGTGCCGCCTCCCCTCGGCGAAGCCCCGGCTCCGCCTCTTCCTCCTCCCCTCCTGGCCCCTCCCCCTCCTCCTCCTCCTCCGCCGCCGCCCCCGGCGACCACCTCCGCCCACCACCACCACCACCACCATGCCAGGAAGAAGCGACGCGTGCGCAGCTTCTTCTGGAAGCCCATCCCCGAGGAGAAGGTGCGGGAGAAACCCAACATCTGGACGCTGGCCGAGCGGCAGCAGCAGTACCAGATCGACGTCCGCTCCGTGGAGGAGCTGTTCGGGCAGCAGGAGGAGGCGGCGGCGGCGGGGGGCGGACGGGGGGCCACGCCCACCGCCGCCGGCCCCTCGGCCCGGGTGTCCCGCTCACGGTCGTTCAAGGAGAGCAGCAAGGAGGAGGTGAGTGGAGGTCGTGACCTGAGGCGGGTGATGGAGGGGTCTCCAACCCTGTTTTCATTCTGCTGCCCTAATTATAATAGTAATAATTCCAAGCTTTTCATTTGTATTCATATATGTGCGGAAAAACACAAACACACACACACACCGTCCCACATCACAGAAGATCCAAAATCCATCTAGTTAAATAAGGGGGAAAAAGACAAGCAATATAGGGTTTTCCATTTTTTCCACAATTTTAAATACATGCAGTGACGCATTTGACACAGAGTTAATCTCAGTGGAAGGCCCGGTATTAAAATGTCTAAAGTAAGAGAAAATCAGAAATCTCACACATTGACATCATCAAGTTTAAGCCTGAATCTCCAACGATGAAGACGTTCCTGAACTAAATCAAGGAAAAAAGAACTAAAATATAAATCCTATAAACATAAATCCACCTAGAAGCTCTTCAAATCCACAGCCATTGTGTCTGCAGACGTGTGCCAGATGTGCCGGTTCCCCTCGGTCCCTGAACACGCCACCGATTCATACCCATACACCACTTACAAACACGTTAACTCCGCACTGCTCCAGCCATAACGTGGTCTCCCTGCGGGGAGGCGTGAGGCAACGGTGCCGAGTTACAGCTTCTCTTTGAGTGGAAAAAAAAAAAAACGATTTGTGTCCATGACAAACACAACACAGCAGGCCTGCGTCATTGTGTACGCCTGGAGAGTGACTGTAAATAAATACCTGCGTGAGGAGACTCGTGTCGCTGAATGACTCCATTACCAGGGACTGGTCACTTGTGTATTATGTCATAATAATATATGTTAGATATTATTGTTATAGGTGAAGATAACTAAAATATGTTTATTGCACCATAAACTCTGAAGTCAAAAAGCCCTAGAATCAGATTCCCATAACTTATAAACGTTATAAATGAACATATAATTCAATAGAATATTATTTTAAAATGGAGAGTGTTATTTTGGTGCATGTAGATGTCAACTTCACTTTCAGTTTTCCACATTGCCCCTTTATTCATGTAATCCTCATAAGTGTCTGAGTGCTGTCTAAAAGCTATAATTAAGAGCCTTTTTTTTTTTTTTTTTTTTTATGTACGTGCCGTACAGTGACACTGTGGGTCCTGGGGGGCCACACAGGCAACATGCACCACCAGCAGCGGATGGGTGGATGGAGGGGAGGATGTGTGCGTGTCACGGTCGCTGCTGCAGTGGAATTCATTTGCTTTTTTTATTTCATTTGTCTTTCAAGATTAGCATTCTGGATTCCAAGAGGGGGATGAACGTGGGCATTTTCCTCAAGCAGTTCAAGAAGTAAGTCCCCCATCCAAGAAAAAAAAAGAGACGTGCATTTCCTCTCCTGGAAGGATATAGATATAAATATATAATACCAAGCTTTTTGTAGGACGCGCAGAGCTGTCAGAACAAAATCAGTGCACTTGATGGCAAATGTTCTGTATTTATAATTTAGAAAAATAAGCTTTCACAATCATAATTAGTAAGAAAAAAATAAAAGGAGGAGATTGAGCGGGTTGACCTGCGGCCTTATGGGGACTTTAAATGGGAGCTTCACTCCTTCAATCCCCCCCGTCTGCATGTACAGTACAGTATGGTGTTTCACTGGGACCAGCACAATGAAACTCAGTGTTGTTGTGTAACTGGTTTAGAGATGTGGAGGTATGAAAAGTCCAGAGCCTGAGGCCCTGGACGAGGATTATGGTGGAAGGAGTTTTGTGACCATGATGAAGGGCTCGGTGAGCTTTTTAACCTTTTAGTTTTTTTTTACATCACAAAGGGTATTTAAAAAAAATTAAAAAATCTACACTCAGGCGATTGATGAGTTTATATGTTAAAATAAATCTAAAAGTGATATCTCACTATCTGAGAAAACATTCTCCCTTTCGGGCCCGGCTGAGGAAAAAAATCAATCCAGGAAAAATGCTCATAACTGTGGGAGATTAGGGTCAGAATCTGTGTCACTCTAATAAGCTTTCTCAGCGCTCAGGTCTTTGTTATTAATTGGTTCCGGAAATCTTAGGGCCTGCTCCACCAGACTCGGCGTACTGGTCTGAAGCTTTATAGATTATAACAAACCAGTCTGAGCACAGAGAGAGTGTGTGAGGTGTGTTCACCATGGGGTTTATTTGCATGGCTCGCCACTGTATTTGAATGGCATTTGACTGTCGGCCATCTTGTGCCCCGGGAGAGGAGAGTGGGATTATTTTGGTCCGTCACGCCTTCATCCTCGGTTCCGTAGAAATTTGATCAGAGCTCTATAGATCAATCAAGTTGGTTGATTAAAAGAAGAAAAAAAACTCTTTCAGAGACATAACAGTATCGGATATTGTATATGAAGAAAATGTTTTGGTTAAAATTTATTTGTATATTTAATATAAAAAATATGTTTATCTTGTCAATTCAATTGTACTTTTTATATCTCTTTAAGTCTTTTTCTATTTACTTAAATTCTTCATACATTTATAGTTTAACTTTCAAACATCGGGTTGGATTGCGACCTCTTTTTTTTTTTTGCCTTTATATTATATTTTCTCACGTCCTCTCTTACATTTGCTTAAACGCACGCTTAACTTTATGCTTACAACAAGTAAACTATGATGAGATAATAAGAAAGAAAGAAAGCATTGAAATTCAGACTCAGATTCACAGCGGTGACCTCATGGCTGACCAACCGTGTCTTACGCTGAAAGGACAGCATGATGGTTTACCTGTGTAAACAGTGGAGGAGTATTAAAAAGGAGCGCACCTGTGCCATTCATCCTCTCGCGTTAACCGAGAGCCTTTTTATGACCTCCAGGTCCAACGGCTCCATTGTTGAGGACATTCGACGAGGAGAAGGCAAGATTTACGGAGCCGAGCTGCTCAAAGACCTGCTGAAGCTCCTTCCTGATGCCGAGGAGGTCTGAGAAGGCTTTTGATACATGGTGAATGGGAAATAAAGTTGTTTGAATAAGGATTTAAAAGAGCTGATGACGGTTCTCCTCCATTGTGTCCACAGATCAAGAAGCTGCAGATGTTTAAAGGCGACGCCGACAAGCTGACGCTGGTCGACTCCTTTATGTTCCTCCTGATCCAGGTGCCCCGGTGAGTTTTTATTCTTCCAGGATATAATAATAATAATTTCCGCCATGGAAATGTTCCTCAGTCAATGAAAAGCGCGACGTGTTTGAACTGTATCAAGTTGTTTCATTTTGTGAGGACCCGGCTTTGACAACTTGTTCTGCGCTCCTCCCTCATTCACATGTCTTCATATAAACGCATTGTATTAGTTTGTGTTTGTAGTTGTCTTAAATGTCTTAAATGAAATCTCTCCAGAGCTATTTAATCTAGATTCTCATCTGTAAAGTATAAAACCACACATGAACCCTACCTGCAGAGATGCTGCTTCTAAAAGCCTTTTTTTTATATATTTTCTGGAATAAACTAATCTAATACCTGGCGATTTTTAATTCTTCAGTAGCTTGGGGTGGTAACACAGCAGTTATTCTGGTATTAATCTAATTCTCTCGTGGGGAGTGACACGCCGGGGTAGTAATAGAGGAATAATGCAGTGATTGGCTGGAGGCAAAGACGTTTCAAATAGAACAGCTCAAATGTCGGATTAAAAACCAGTGTGAGAATCACGCAAAAATACCTCCCTCAAAAAGATAATAATAATAATAATAATAATAATAATAATAATAATAATAATAATAATAATAATAATAATAATAATAATAA
>JAFBJU010000408.1:61769-100022 GCA_016785305.1 Colistium nudipinnis
TATTATTATTATTATTATTATTATTATTATTATTATTATTATTATTATTATTAGAATTACTTTTTTAAATAATAATAACAAGTATTTGTATAGGACCTTTCATACATTATAGACATATTTGCAGAAAAAAACATTCTTAGAGGATTAAGTTCGTAATAACATTCTTTTGACTATGGAGTATTGAGCTTAAAGCATCGGTTCTTAATGCCACTTTGCTTAAAATGAAGTTATGTGGTGTTCTGCTCAATATTACACATGAAGTGCAACAGATTTGACCTGGGCTCTGCGCCGTCTCCTGCAGGTTGGAGGTCCGGATCGAGGCCATGGTCCTCCGGGAGGAGTTCTCTCCTCTCTGCGCCGCGATGAGCCACGAGATCGACGCGGTGCGCGTCGCCACTAAAGGTTCCAAGCCCACACGCAACAACACAAGTTCATGCCGCACACGTGCACCTAGGCACTCAGATATCTGAGCCGAGTGTCACCCGAGAGGCAGAGATGTGGAGACGGTGGAAAGAGAAGGCTTTAAAAAAAAAATACTACACTTGGCTTTATTTCATTTATGTTTTGTGTGCTTTTGTGTGATTTCAGCTGAGTCACACTCTCTCTAGGCTGTATTGGATTTTTTTGTTTTTTCTTAAACCTTCTCTGCCACAGCCCAATTTCCTTTTTCACCCTGCATTGCAGGGCTATCACTTCAACTCTGCGCAGGGATTAATGAAGCAGAACTTTTTTTATGACGCCATTCAATTAAGAATATGTCTTCGGACCAAAGGAGCCGATGCTTAAAATCCAAGAAAAGATTCCATTTAACTAAAGTTAATTATCGCTGCGGCTCGTGTCCCGTGGTGTGGTGATTAATGAAAGTGAAATATTGTGTAGCCGGATCCTCTCATGGTTTCCTTATCGATCTCCTCCTTCTAGAGCTGATGAGCTGTGAGGAGCTTCATGCCATTCTGCATCTGGTGCTGCAGGCCGGGAACATCATGAACGCTGTACGTCAGCTGGTCACCTTCGTACGCAAACACACACACAAACTAATGGGAACCATTTACAGGATAAAGCTGGTGTCCTTCTCGAGTTCAATCCAAAAATAAAGGCAAAAAGACTATTGAAATGCTTTCCAGCTTCTCCAGCCTCTGCCTGGCAACTGACAATTATTTTGAAGGATTTCATCTGCCAGTTATTTTCTCAATTATGGTCTGAGTTCTTATGAGAGTGGATTAGTCCGTCAAAGGAAAACAACGTCTACCGCTCGAGGAATCAGTGGTTTTAGGCTTTTAATACATTTTAAGGCTCACGTCACTGCCGCTTGAGATCCTTTCGGGGTATGAGTTGACAATAAGGACCAGGCGGAGTTCAGCCAGAGTCACCCTCTCATGTTCTTGTTATGACAACTTTCCATTGTGATCCTCAGGGTGGCTACGCAGGAAACGCCGTGGGATTTAAGCTGTCCTCCCTCCTCTCATTGGCTGACACCAAGGCCAACAAGCCGGGAATGAACCTGCTGCACTTTGTTGCCATGGTAAGTGACAGCGGCACTTGTACAGTAGGATGCACGCGCGGTGTCATCGGGGCCTGTGCTGTCTTGTGCAAGCCTCCAATGTATTACCAGCGGAGGAGAGAGAAAATACTGAAAAAAGTCACTATCGCGTTTTTAAAGCCATGAGTGCGCGCGTATGTGTGTGTGTGTGTGTGTGTGCGTGTGTGTGTGTGCGTGCGTGCGTGCGTGCGTGTGTGATGCCTTTTAAACCTGTGATGAATTTACGTTTAGCCACATTTAAATATAAAAAAATATAGTGAATCTTTTATCTGCAGAGAACTAAATAGTACAAATAAATCTTTCACCGCACTGGTGCTTGGGTAAACATTCACCAACCGCTGAGCGATACAGAGGGCAGGTGGACAGCAGACGGTGACAGGAAACCGAAAAAGGGCCGAGAGTGGCTCCTTTGTCGTCGTCCCCTCGCACAGCCAGTGTGCCACTTCACACCTGGGGACAGGGGGGGAAAAAAATGCTGATTTCAAGTCTGCGATGTGTGCCTGTCTTTCTCCACGCAGGAGGCGAAGAAAAAAGACGAGAAGCTGCTGAAGTTTCCAGAGAAGCTTCAGGATGTCCAGACTGCGTCCAGGTGAGCTCGGTTTCCCCCCCCAAAAAAAATCTATTTGAAGCTGTGATTTGATGGTATCATGCAGGATGGACGTGGTTTCCATCACAATTTCAACTTTGGTAAATCAGTTCGTAGCACTGTTGGAGGTTTTAATGTTTTTTTTTTATATTAACTCAGAACTACAATAACAAAAAAAAGGAAATACAGTTTATACAAACGCTGTTTTTCATCATACCCCCTCTTTCTTATTTTTACAGAGAAATGGCCTCTGACAAACTCGGGATGAATATTTTTTTATTTAAATTTTTTTATGTTTTACAGCATATATCTGGATTCTGTTAATATCCTGAAAAGAAATAATATATATATTTTTTTTAGTAATGACTTGAATAGTAAGGCGCCAGCAGCCCGGCTGCTTGAGCTGCCGTCTTTAACGTGCAGGCTGTCCGACTCTGTCAGCCTCACAAGGTCATGGCTGTGTGGCGTCAGCACCCGGAGCTGAGATTCCTCCTCCCTCAGGACGTGAAAACACATTTCTCACTTCTAACGGATCACGGTCTTCAGCAAAATGTGTCTGCCGCAGTCTGAGGCCTGTAATGGGATTATTATGAATCCATTAACCAAAAGTGCCCCCCCCCCCCCCCCCCCCCCCCCCCTGTGTAGAATCTCACCCCTCCGCCCCTGTGTAGAATCTCCGTGGAGAGCATCGAGGTGGAGTTCTCCTCGTTATACGTCCGCATTAAAACCATGGAGGAAAAAGTCCGGGAGGATCAGGAGCTTCAGCAGCAGCTGGAGCCTTTTCTGCAGGTGAAGCAGCAAAAACCCACACGTGCACAGACACACACACACACAGACAAACACGACTGAGGTGGATTATTGATGAAAGTGTTTTACATTTGATAAATTAGAATATTGTGTGTCTGTGTGTGTGTGTGTGTCAGAGTTCAGCTCGAACCCTTCAGGACCTGAAGAGACGCAGGCTGGAGCTGCGTAAAGAGGGAAACGGCCTCGTCGACTTCTTCTGCGAGGACAAGGACACGTTCAAGCTGGACGAGTGCTTCCGCATCTTTCAGGACTTCTGCATCAAGTTCAGGAAAGCTGTCAAGGTCGGTTTGATTCAGCGGTCGATCACAAACATCAGTATGATATCGGACCAGAAGGTTGCCGGTTCGAGGCCCAGTCGAGGTGGCCTCCATCTGGAAGGATGCACGAACCCCCCGCCACTCACAAAAGAGACGCCGCCTCTCATGTCCTTGAGCAAGGCACTAACCCCATCTGCTCCCCGGACGCTCTCAGCTGTCCACTGCTCTGTGGCCTTGCATGCGCCACAGATGGGTCAAATGCAGAGGTCAAATTTCCCCCGACTTGTGTGCGTTTGCATGTGCATGTTCATCTAAATCTAAAGCAGTCGTAAAAAAAATAATATTATTATTATTTTATTTGTTTATCTTATCTTTGTCCATCATCTCACCTTTGTCTTGGGGTCTACAGGACAACGTGGACCGCGAGTCGAAGGAGGCGGCCCGACAGCGTCGCCTGAGGGAGCTGGAGCTGAAGCGCTTGGCGTGGTCGGCTGAGGACGCGCGCGGAGGCTTCGGCCGCAGCTGCAGCGAGAACGACGTGGACGCGCTGACCAAGGACGGCCTGCTGGACTTCCTCCAGCAGAGGTCCCAGAGCCCCCACAGCCCGCTGGGACGCTCCGCCAGCGCCCGCCGCCACCACCACCACCGCCACACCCTGACCTCCATCGCCGACCGGGACCTCCAGGGGTACCTGGAGGTGTGCGGGGGCTCGCCCGGTCCGGCGGACTACTACTCCAAGTTCAACAGCCTCCCTCGGGCGGGACGTCCCGTGCAGCGGAAGACCGTCCCGTGGATCTCGGCCCAGGACGACAACCGCGAGCTGACGTCTCTGTGTGCGGAAACCGAACCCATCAGCCCACTGGCCCGGTTCTCGTCCTCTGGGTTAAATGACAACCAGGAGCCGCACAACAACAACAACAACGACGACAACACAATCGGTCCTTACTCGTCTGTATCAGAGAGCAGCGCTCTACCTCGTCCGTTTTGTGTCTTTCAAAAACCGCCGCGTCTTCCCCACCCGAGAATCAACGTCAGCGTGGAGACGCACACGTTGGTTCCAGGCCCACAAGCCTTTGAACTCCCCAGTCCGAACAACAACAGTCATCCCGTGCTCTTTGACCCGCAGGATGTGGAGGTGACAGATTTGGAAAAGGAGAGAGGCTCTCCTCCCAAGACTCTGGACAACTTCCCAGGGGATAAACTTTTAGTAAGAGGAGAACACGCCAAGATGGCGTGGGAGGATAAAACGTTTGCTCGTCCGTCTCCTGACGGAGAGAGAGAGGAGGAGGACGCCAGCACGCTTTCATCAACCACCTGCGACACGCCCCTTCCCCTGGATACCTCCTTGTCCAACAGGAAGCCGGCGCTCCACGTCCTGGACTGCGCCGAGACCGACTGCTCCGTCACCTTGGATTACTCCGAGGCCGAAAGCTCGTCTTTGACGAAAGATCATTTCAGAACCACGGACAGCGGCAGAGACGGAGCGAGCCGGCGAAACCGAGGCTCCCTGTCCTCCAACCTCGAGTCCACGTCAACCAATGACACGTCGTTTTCAACCAATGAGCTTTCTGCGCCAAAACCTGCCGACGCAGCGTCCGCCTCCGCCGAGGAGTGGGACACGGAGAGCTGCGACACCGCGGAGGGACGAAAGAAGGAGGCGCAGGGGAGCAGCAGGAAGCCGTTGCACGCCAAGAGCAAAGCAACGAAGGGCGGAGGAGGAGGAGGAGGAAGTGGAGGTCGCGTGGTGCGCACGCTGACCAACAGCGAGAGCCAGGGCATGCGCAAAGTCGTGCCCATCGGCAAGCCCACCAGGACGGGGGTCAACGAGAGCGGGGAGCCCCGCCGACCTCCGCGGGACCAGAGCACCCCGGCCAGAGGGCGGAGCGAGAGGAGGCCTCCTCGACACTCCAGTCTGCCCCCCGACGAGTCTGAGGCTCAAAGGGGGAGGGGCCCCACGGCTTCACGATGGACACGTGACCTCACGACCCCGCCGCGGAAGGCCTCCGTCCACAAGCCAAACGCCAAACCCCTGAGGAACTTCCCCAAGCCTCCTCCACCAGAGGAGAAGATGTGCCGCTCCACCATGAGAGCCTTGCTACAGGCCCAGGGCGGAGCCTCCTCGGAGAACGGCGGCTCGCTGGCGCTTAGTGGGAAAAACGCCTCCTCCTCCGATGTGCCCGGCTTCGCCCGCAACACTGTGGCCTTCAGCTCCAGGACCAAGAAGGAGCTGGGCCCCCCGTCCGCCCCGTCCACCCCGGCCCACAGCCCCTCCCTCCCGGGTCGACAGCCCCCGGTGAAGCCGGGCCGGACGTCCCACGCCGGCGAGGAGCGCCCTCAGACGACCAACCTGCGGCGGGTGCAAAGCGTGAAGGCCACGAGCCGGAGCGGCCATCGCAGCGAGACTCCGCCCCCAACGCGCGACGATAACCGGAAGACTAGCAGCTTCTCGGAGAAGTCGCTGATGACGCCCAGCAGGAGCGCTAAACCCAGCTGGAAATAAGACACGCCTCCTCCTCCTCCTCCGTGTGAGGACACGCCCCTTTCCTCCTGAGGGGCTCCACGCATGCCATGCAAAAACCGTATTTGAACATTCTCACCTTGTGGCTTCGTAGCTGACTCTGTTTCAGTCTTCTAATGAATTGCAAAGAGCAAGATGCAATGAACATTCATTTCTTTCATCCCAAAAGAAAAAAAAAAAAAAAAGCTATTGTTCCCAACTTCCTTTTATTTCTGGGATGGGAGGAAATCAAACTCAACTGACAAATGGCAAATTGTTTTTTCTTTGTACACACAAGAGCCTCTTTGCCTGCTTAGCAGATTGTGTACCGTATGTGCAGGTGTGTGTGTGACATTGCTATTTGATGATTTTGAACAGTTGGTCCATATTATGCTGCTATTTAGCTCTGACAATTTGAAACTGCGCTTCGGCGTCTTTTTGATTCAGGGCTCACAGGACTCCTTGTCATTTACCTCGCTGCTCTCACGCTGTCGTCCGGTTCTCGCGCCCTTCCCCCGTAGAGCTCGGCTGCGTTGGCTTGCTTTGCTTAATACCTCAAAAAAAAAAAAGAAAAAATGACCAGCCGGCAAAGTAGAATATATATTTTTGGGCATGATAAAGATATAGGCCAAATCTGATGATTTGGTCTGAAAGCGCAATGTCACTTTTTCTAACAAGTCCCTGGTATATTCGTATTACTACACTATATAAATGTAAAGACGACCTCAGCGTGTACCAGCTGTTGTGTATAAATGTGTGCGTCCGTAGATTTGTAAATCTTTTAGAACTCCTCCGTAATATCGCGGAGCAGACAAAAATGCTTCCCGTAGACTCGTGGAGGTTAGCGCTCGATTGTCATCGGCCGTGATTTCATGTTTCTGCTGTCAATGTCGCCTGATGGTGTTTTTTCTCCAGACCTGCAACTCTAACTGCTCCCAGTTTTTATCTTTGCTTCGGTTTGTGTCTCTCCTGCAGAGTTAGTCATCCAATTTTCGGAGGAATAAAGCCCCCGACTGCTGCTCTGAATCCTCACGGACTCTCCCAACAACATCAAAACCCCCAAAAATCTGCTACACAAAAAAAAACGAGATATGATTATTATTATTATAATAATATCATTATTTTAAATTATAACACAATTATAACCTGTCATTACTCTATGTTTTTGCCATAACTCTTAATTTTTTGACACTTATATTATATGATTGGTTTGAAAGTTTTGCTAATATTTTTATGTTGTCCATATTGAGCATGGACATACAACAAAGTTATTTTAAAGCTACTATTCTGCCCAATAATGCAGTACAGCAATGAACGCTGTATATGTTTTTGTACATTAACCAAGTATCACTTATAGATGTCATTTAAATTCCATTCTGTTATTTCTGAGTTAAATACTTGCATCATATCTTGGACGTAATTAACAGCTACCGTGGGTGGAAAATATGTATGACATGTATCTATATTTCATGCAGAGGGTGGGAGCCGTCCTGGAGGATTCTGGGAAGAGGTTTTTGCCAGCAGTTTGTGTTGTTAAACAGATTTGTCTTGGATGGTGATGCAGAAAAGGCCCAAACTGGCCCTGTCGACCATTTCACACCGCTTGCCTTCCGACCTGCCTCGTGCCTCCGTGGCAACAACAGCGCGTCGCCTTAAAGCTTAATGTAGCCGATCCATCACCGGTAGAGATTCCACGATTGTAAAACTACATTCCATCACATCCCGACTCCAAACCGCTGGTTTGTGATTCACTTTGTAAATATATGTAAAGACATAGTATTTTTCTGAATATCATTATGTTTACATGGCATTAAATAAAAATGAAGGGTAAAAAAAAAAAAAAGTCAAGGGGGTCTGTGTGACAGTGCAGATTTTAAATGATTAAAAAAAAAACATCCTCAGTCTGATATGTGAGAGGCCTGACACGCTGGGGGTTGTCTTCCTCTTCGCTTTTGCTAAGACACAAAAGGCGCACTATATGTCCCACTCCTGTGTTGTGTGTCTGTTGTGTGCTGCTTTGTGTGTGTGTGTCCCCCCCCGCGCTGACTTTTTTAAAGCCCTGAGCCAGCCGCAGGATGGATGCCCTTTACATTACGTGTCGCTGGCTTGCGGCTGGAGAGCTGCTGTGGAATTTGAATACTAGTTGTGGCCTTTTCAACCACTTCCTTGTTACAGGACGGTTACCGCGGTAACAGCGCAAACGACCATCACCAATGCTGACTATGGCCCTGTAAAACAAAAGGTCAGCGCTGTCCGCAGACTTTTGTCCAGTTAAACTAGTCTACCTGCTCACAATAGGTGACTTTATAGTAGAGTCAATCTATTTATGTAATCTTCAGAGTAGTTTTTTTTATATCCACCTATTCATTTTTGGGTTTGGATTCATTTTTCTTAAGGATCCCGTCTGCACACCTGAGAGGAAGGTGTTTTTGGTTTAGTTTTTTTTACCCTCATGTGATTGTTGACATGTTTGCTGTAGTTTTTTCTCCCCTGTGGGGATGGATGCTGCTGTGAATCATGCAGTCTCACACACTTTAAAGAATCCTTCAAATGAACATGTATTTCAAA
Organism: Colistium nudipinnis; assembly: GCA_016785305.1. Lineage (NCBI taxonomy): Eukaryota > Metazoa > Chordata > Actinopteri > Pleuronectiformes > Rhombosoleidae > Colistium > Colistium nudipinnis. Next base: position 70,025 of record JAFBJU010000408.1, read on the forward strand.
AAAAATCGAATCAATCTTAATCTAAGATGAATCTGCTATAATAACCATAGCACGTGCACAAAGTTTTCTGTGGTCGCACATACACATTTAAACCACTAGAGTTCAGCAGAGTGTGCGAGTGTGAGTTTGTGGCCTGCCATGACATCACTACACAGACTCACTGCTTTATCAATGTATTAAAAAAGGACATTATATTCTTAAACTATATTCTTTAAATCTGAAAATGTGTTTGATAGTAATAACTTTGATATTAAAAATGTTTTTATAACATGGCACATACACTCAGATCTGTGTGCGATGGATAAATATTCAGAATGAGCCCACACTGTTTAATATTTCCACATTTGGATTTACAGGTTACATCTGAAGAAAAACCTAAATATAAACACAGCGTGGCATGAGATGTCAAACGGCTCGCGACTCGTCACGTTAATCTCAACATTAAAGTTGCTGCAGCCATGTGTGTGGGATTATGTTCTAATCCCGCAGCTCAGCCTAACACCTGAGGAGGAGGAGGATCTCTGCTTTCACTCGGCCGCAGGTGCCCACAGCTCCTCTCTCTCTCTCTCACACACACACACACACCGGGAACGTTTCATCCCTCGTTCTCCGGTGAAGGAAGGAGCAGCTGGAGGACGTTCTCCTGCTCCCCGGCATGCAGCAGACACCTGGGACGAGGAGTTGCACAGGGAGGAGATCTGAGCAACAACAACTTCCGCCACAGTGAGTCACAACATGTGTCTGTGCAATGTGGAATTTTACTTTTTTTTTTTTTGCTTTGTGAGGGTCAGAATGATGATGATGATGATGATGATGATTATTATTTATTTTTTATTAATTTTTTTTTTAAGCACATCTTCTTGTGGGAAATCTAAAGTCCTCCCACTCTGACGATTTGGATATTTGTAGCTGATGCATGTTTATTCCTCAGACTGTGTGTCTCCTGCGCAGTGTGTAGACATAATGTCGCTGCTGATTCCTCTCACTGCATCACTCTGACCTTTCCCAGATTTTTGCATAAACAGTGAGTGTGTGTGTGTGTGCAGCACAGCCTCTGCGGCCGTGTCAGCCACCAGGCTGGATTTTTCCTCGAGTTACTCTACTACAGCCACGGGGATTATCAGTGCGAGTTCACCAGAGCAACTGGGATTAGCAGCCGGTGTAAATACAACCACTTGTATAGATCATGAGAGGCTTTGTGTAGAAAAAAACAAAAACTGTGACGTATAGCGATGTTGATGTTTTCATTCTGTCTTCAGAGACACCAACATGTGGTGAAACATCTGATCTGAGCCAGGAGACGCAGAGATACCACGCCGAGAGAGACATGGGGTAGGAAACGTACCTTACACTCTGCATTAATGGGAGAAGAGGCTTTTATTGGCACTTTGTGACGTACGATGGCATCTTTATCTGAGTTTTGACACCGTTTTGGAATATCCACTAGATACTCTGCTAGAAAACTATTCAGGTAATCGTTGAACTTAATTTCCAGAATCCTATCGATTGCCGAGTAGGTTTTAAGGGGCAAAACATAACAAATGTAGTGGGTTGAAAACCAAAAAATAAGGCTAATTAAGAAGCAGCACAAGGATAATGACAGGAACTTTAAGTACAGGAGCAAAAAGTGAGAAAAAAAACATAATAATATTGAAATGTGTAAAAATAAAAGTAAAAATCGAGTAACTCAAAGTAAAGGACAGACGTATGCTTGCTGTTTCCAGCTTTATTTTTTATTTAATGTTTTGCCTGTGTACATTATTCAGGAGCATCCATCGTAATGATCGCTTGGCACTAAAACGCCTCACCATTTCCACTTCTAACTCCCATTTGCAATGTTCGCCTTAATTCATGTTCAATCCAAGCAGCGTGAATGAGACAAAAGCGGCCGAGCGGCCATTCACAGAGCTCTCCGTTAATCCCATCGTGCTCCACTGAACTAATGACAGCAGCAGGTGCAGGAAGATGTCACCAGAAATCCCAAAAACTCTCCTCATATTCATTTTTTTTGTCCTCAAGAGGTGTTTTTTTGTTTTGTTTCCATGTTGCTTTTCTCATGTTTGCATGATTTGAATTTGGCATAAACACATGATTGATTTTTACCCCCCCCTTGTGTCTGTTAATGAGTATTGACTTTTTACATGAGCTCATGTTTGATTGGTCCACACGCGACTGTGTGGGCTTTTTAGGTTGGTGTAAAGTAACTTGGATTTAAAGACTGTACATTTTAATTCTTTATGTATTATTCAATGAGTGTATTGGTCTTATCTTGTCTGGCATCTACTTAAGTCAGCGCTTTAAGGAAATGTGAACTTTTAAATAGACCCCAAAAAAAACATGCCGCAACATTAAAACCTTCCTATTAAAACAATATATCAACTTTTATTTATGTACAGCATTTGAAAAAAGCCACATCTGACTGGTTTTATACTTGAAAACAACAGGGAAGTCTGCACTGGCTCGGTAATTGTGCGCTGCATCCTAAGCAGGTGCCCTTTGACTGTGGCGCGCGCGCACACACACACACAAAGTGTTTATAAAATAGTTGTGAGGCCTCTCCTCCGATACTCACCAGACAATGAATCTGGAAGCCCCTTCTTTTCTGGTCCCAAAGTCTCTAATGGAAAAGGAATGCAAATAACCTATTTCTGTCTTTCTCTTTGCTCCTTTCTCTCTCTCTCTCTCTCTCTCTCTCTCTTTTTTTGTTTTTTTTTTATAAATCTGAAAAGAGTCTTTCATGGGCTGCGGCATAATGCCGGGTAGTCGTGGCAACAGACTCCCTCATAAGAAGGGAGGGGCCCCACTGGAAAACCACAGTTACAACAAGTGCTGGGACGTCCCGTCAGGAGGCTTTGCACATAGAGGGCTTTATTTATTATGCACCATAATTGATGCTAATGTAGGCCTATGTAATATTCAAGACCCCTTGGAAAATCTTGTTTTTCCATTTGTATTGGCCATAACATATGTTCGGATCTAAAAAAAAAGTGTTTTATAATTCTATAAAACTCCTGAGGCAGCAAGAACTTGAACTAAGAACCGTCATTAGCTGCAAATTATTAACATTTATAAGGTTAAAGAGGAATTTTGGACATTATATTTCAGCTCAGCCATATCCATATGGTGTCTGGTGCAGATTAGTCCTCCATGCACTGCATCTTTATTTAGGTGCTTATTCTGATTGCTGATTTTATCACTGTCGATGAGGAACCTGCTGGTAGATAAAGAAATAATCAAATCAATAATTGAATAGCTCTTCCACGGCTACATACATCAGCACTGTATTCTACTGTAAGGCCATCAATAATTCAATAGCATACTAATCTAAACACCCAAGGGCTCAATTTTCCTGCAAATATTTATTTAGATTTTCAGTATTTTTTGATTTGACATATTTAATTGGAACTGGGAATGCATTGCTTATTTCAACTTGCATTTGTGAGATCGTTATTATAAATATATATAATATATATCATATAAATACATGAACAAGAAACGGTGTAAAGTTGCAAGGACGCACTGTGCATCACCAGCGTTTTATACAGTTTCATCAACCTAAATGCTGCCGGTGCAACCGCTGTGCAGAAAACAGAAATAATGCACGAGAGTTCTATTTTCCACTCGTGAATATAATATTGATGGAGTTGATTTTTTTGTCGGACTGCATCAGTCCCTCACGCTGTTGGCGGAGCCCTTTAATGAACGAGGAGGCGGTGTGTGTGGGTGCAGCTCCTGTGGCTCAGTGCAGCTGCGGACAGGACAGGACGTCACACCACAGCCCCTCTCCTCCTGCACGACTCTGATGATACTCCAACCTGTGGGTGAGTCGAACGGAACCTGAGCGCGTGCCATGTGCGTCAGCCATGAGCAGATTTCTTTTAGCATTTTTCATGTTTAACAACAAATAGGCATGCATCCATTTACTTCCAGTTTCCCCCTGCTCTCCTCATGGCAGATTTATTTTATGGACGCCATCTCTGCCCTGCAGATAAGTCTGCAGGCTGCACGTTTGTGTGTGTGTCTCTCAAATCTGCATAAACTTGAATGGACTGCCGGTGCCGTGCCGACGAGCACCAGGCTGCGGGCTGCAAGGTTTCCATGAGCAAAGATGGACCTGCGCACATTTTTCAGGGAGGCTTCTCTGTGTTTTCTTGCACAGTACTCCGTCAGGTCAAGCATGTGCAAATAGATCGGATTTTAAATTGATTGGAGCTTTTCACGTCACGGGGACTGTGAATCAGATGGATTTGATCAGGATACGAAATGGATAGCCACGTTTAGGCGGAACATAAATATTGGCAGACCAGAAGTATTTCAACTAACTTACACTTTTTACGGAGGTACTTTCATGCCGTATCTGTAGTAATGGGATTACTTTCTCCAGGGGGAAAACGTACATTTAAAAATCTCCAAATACACGAAATAAATGAATGAATCACTGTCATGCTGGGTGTTGACATCAGGTTATTGGCTGTGCGTCTTGTTGAGCTGTAAAAAGCTGCAACTGTGCCCCCACTGCAGTACACGGACTGTACTGCAGCTGTAGTACTGCAACTGCAGGAGTACTCTCCTGCTGATCAAAGTAGCACGCCCTACTTCACTGTTACACACAAGTTAACACTGCATTCAACCGCGGCTGGTTGAATGAACACTTGCACTGATTTATCAGAGCTACAAATGTTTTAAGGTATTGTGGAATCTGGGACGAGATCCTAAATCAGAGCTTTTCTGACATTTGATCAACTAAAACAAATGCCATGTTTTCCATTTCCCCTCAAACGCGTAGAGTACGTTACGCAACTTTGTAAAGTAGAATATTCATACACATATACATATTCAACCACCCTATGGGAAAGTGGAATTGCTAATGAAAGGCCAGTGGTCTGTTTAATGATAAAGTGTCACAGTCTAACATCCATTGACCAATTGTTAATGTTATCGCTAGCGTGCGTGTTTTCTTGCGTGTTTTTGTACGCAGAGGCAGGCAAACTAGGCAGACGCCTGGGGCCCCTAGCTAGAAGGGGGCCCCCCAAAGACCGCTGTTTAGATTGGTCCACCGCAACCACAACCTGAAAGCCCCTTAAATGCCTTGCCATGTAGAAGACACTGCATTGTTGCATTGGGAACCTCCTTATAGGGGGCCCCATGGTACTTTTGCTTTGTCAAAAGCTTATTATTTAATTTAATTTGAATTGTTTTGCCTGGGGCCCCGAGAATGTCTTTAAACGTCCCTGTTTGTACGCCACAGTGACCATCCGCCGTTGATTAGACACACACATCAGATAACGATTGACACCCTTCCTCCCTGCGTGGTTGCACTGGTGCTGGTATTGACCATGATCCGAAGGCCCCCGGGGGCCCGCGGCTCACCCTGACTCTGCGAGTGTATTTACAATGTATCAAGGAATCGCTCGGTCAATGAAACAGCGGAAAGATTGTTAAAAAATTCACGAGGGTCCAAGAAGAGAAGCACATTCTCACTTTTGAGAATATAAACATCCTTTTATGTTGAATTCGTGAACAGAAGAGAACCACAAAAAAGGAGGGGCGCTCTTGAATATATAGAGATGTTTGCACGCGTTCAGCCAGCAGATGGTATCAGCGTAGCACAAAGTGAACGTGGTCCACCTAAATAATAAACATAAGCATATACCGGCAGAAGTGAGGCTCCCAAGACAATTTAACCTAAACTGTGCACGAATTTGGTGAATGCAAAGTATATGTAGCAATGTTTCATGTTACACTTTGATTTCATTTGAAAGTGGAAAAAAAAACAAAAAAGAAAAAGACATAGTGTCTTTGTTTCCACATTGTGTGTGCGCATGTCTGCGTTTGTGTGTGTGTGTGGTCCACAGTCACTTGTCATTCAGAGAAACAATGGAAATATGAGCCTATGTTTTGTTTACTCCAGCCAGAGAGCAAAACAGTAATCAAAGTGGCTTCAATAGTCTGTTGCCTTCACTTTCTATTTGTCTGAGTCCTTAGTCTTGGACTCTCAGTCTGTAGCAATTGTTGTCTTCAGCATGATCATTTATTCAATTTTTAACAATGTATTCCTCTCCATTATACTCCATTGTTCTTGGTTAATGGTATCGATCATATCAAGTTCCTAAAATAGCTGTGGATTCCACAGATTTGACTTTTCTGGGTGACTCCAATGACATGAAAATGGACATAATCCTCGTGATCATCGCTCCAAACATGGTTTGGGGCCTGCCAATGCGATTAAAGCTTTTAAGAGCTGGAAACTCTCCAGGGAGGTATAAATGTGTAGTCCATGTGCAAGTCTGTGTGTGTGTGTGTGTGTATTTGTTTGGTGGGTGTGTGTGGGCGTGTGTGTGATGTCGTTGTGGTCGTGGAACAAGCTATTTCTCATACACAGATGGAAACTTATACTATATACACTGTGACACCATTATGATATATACTATATTTATATTTACTATGTACAGTCATATATACGCACAGATATAATGCAAATAATCGCAATATTAATTTGCATAAAGAAATAGAATCTCTCTATGGTGACGAAAAGGTCAAAAGGGTGCATTTGTGCTCGGTTTTTCTTTAATAAGATGACCTCTGGTTTAAATCAGGAATTGAACACATGACACTTGATCACCAGTAAATTAGATACACAAAGATGTAGAGTTGTGTCTCATTCTAAATCCCGGGGTTGTGTTGTCTGTTAAACTCTCCTCCTCGCATCTCTCCTGAGTTTTAGTCTCTGGTTGTGTTGCATCATTTGTGTCTTGTTTACCAGCTCTAATTCACTGCACCCGGTCCCCCTGGGAGGGGGGGGGGGGCAAATAGGACAGATAGATAATAACGTACTGGTGTAGCTGTGTGTGTGTGTGTGTGCGCGTGCACGACTGCAGCTGTGACCTTTGAACTGTGGTGCACTGTAGACTGGGATGACCAGTCAGAAGACCTGTCGCGGCTATTCTGGCTATGTGACCATAATGGAGCATGTTGACATTTGTGGTTTTAGACTTGTCAATTTGGATCGGTGTGATGTAACATAGAAAAACAACACAATACAACACAACACAACACACATTTTATTATATTTTGTTTTTGCAGAAGAAGAGGAGTCTCTCTCCTGAATCTTCTCTCCTCTGTCCATCAAACCTTCGGGAGTCTTGTCCTTGCCGGGGTTAAAGAGCAGCACAGGCCTTAAGCCCCACCCCCTTCCTGGCCTCAACAAACCCCTCTGATTGGTCCATTTTGTCCCTGTGTACCAGCAGCAGGTCCCTCCCCCCCCCCTCTCCATCTCCCCCCTGCACTCACACATTTGCACCCTGTCAGTCTGTGTTTGGATTATTGTAACAGCAGGCTCAGGCCTCTCGGGCTCTCTCAGATACCGCAGATGAGGAGGATGAAGTGACAGAGAGAGAGAGAGAGAGAGACAGAGAGAGAGAGGACACCATGGACATGAAGTAAGTGGGATTTAAAAATGGAGAGCTGGGTCCAAAAAGAGAGTGAGTGAGTAGTAGAATGGAAATGTGACAAGAAGAAAGAAAGGAGGAAAAAAGGAAATGATCTTATTCGGAATAGAGGCTTGGGAACTGAACATATGTCCCGTGTTGGATGGTATGTAACAGGAAAATAAAAATATTAGTATAAGTTCCAGGTCATTATTGCTGGAGGTCGTGTGAGCAGACAGTCGAAATACAGGTTTCCTTCTGGTGTCGACGTTGTGTTTGCTCCCTCTCATCTCTGTGCCGTGAACTCCCGAGAGAATATTTCTCTGATCTCTCATTTCCTCGGCTTTCTTTTTTCTTTTTTTTTTCATATCACTGCTGGTTTCTGGAAAAAGTTTTTTTTTTTTTTTGGTATTTGTTTTTTCTGGCTGAAGTTTGTCTCCGTGGACGGCGACCTACAGTGGGCAGAAAGTGAACAATTCATCATTCCGAATCTATACACACTAAATACATAAATATAAGTATGTCCCGCTAACTGCAGACACGGCTCTGCGGCCGATCGGGCGTGAAATCGATAAAAAGCCAGAAGTGTTCCAGAGCTTTATTGACCTGTGTCGGACAGATGTGCAGCATGCACAGTTTCTCAGTTGGCCTGACGCTGCCACATCCCAGGCCCTCGGCCTCGGTGGTTAACTTAAACGCACACCGACTCAGCACACGGCATTGTGTTATCTTTTGTCACCAGACACGCACTTGCTGGCAGACGCATACGTGGGGGCTTCCTGATCCCGTCAGAACCCTCAGAAGCACTTAGACCTTGATCAGACAAAGCTTAAAGTTTTTATTTATTTTTTTATTTTTATAAAACTCAATAGAAAAGATCATTTCATCTGATTGCGTTGTTTTTTTTTTAAATAGATGCTGTTGCTGGTTTTAGATGGTTCAAAAGGGGGGGGGGTGGATATGTGATTGGACGTGGGGATGTTCTATAATCTCTCATCATCCTGGACCCGCTGGGTGCCTTAGATTAACATGAGGACGGAGTGTCCCCCGCTGAAGTAGTAATGTATTATAATATATATACAGTATATATATATATATACCCTGCACAATTCAATCAACACTGAAAAAAAAAATATATATATATTTGTGCAGGGTCACCAAGGACCATAGTAGGCAGGCTTTAGGCCCTGGATGATACTGTATTGATTATGGTGATTTTAGGCCCAATGATCATGCAAGAGCTGTTGGGCTTTTATTTTTATTTTTTTATTTTTTTCCATTTACCAGCCAGTATAGTTATAAAGGTCATGTTGAAGGGGATGATAAGTCTCCGCTGCTGGTTGAGAGCGCTTGTTTGGGGATAAAAAAAAAAAAAAAAATCCTGCTGATGTGACTGTGTGTAAATGTCAGGTATAATATGAGGTTCAGTGCAGAAAGGCTGAAAAACCTATCTCGTAGTCCCCAGGAGGGACGGTTGACGGCAAAGGGACACACTGACACCCCGTTTGCGCCATGAAAAGGAGAAAAAACTCCTTTCATGTACATTTCCAAAAAGGGGACATCTGACAAGCTGCTGTGTTTGTGATGGAGTGCGCTGGAGACTCTGCCTGTCACTATTTTGCACCATTTTGCACCCTATTTGAAAGATTTTGCGTCTCTTGCTCTCTGTGAAGAACGGTTTTACATTGGGCTGATTTGACTCCTCCCTTTTGTGCCTTTACTGACCGAAGCTTAGTTTAATGAGCAGACGTAACCAAAAAGTGCATGAGGTGGACTTGACCTCGCAGTTTGTATAAAAAACGGATTTATCATGGCAATTTTAAACTTGTGCAAAGACATTTTTTTTCGTTTTTTTTGTTGTCGGTGCACTATGTAACGTAACAGCATGGAGTAAATAAAAAAAAACACTCATGCAATATTAAAATGTACATTTCTTAAATGTAGAACAAAGTGGCGGTGCCTTGGATCCCCCTGTGACTCTGACAGCAGGTGACGGCTCTCCTGGACTTTTGACCTTAGCTATAAAACATTAGCTCACGCTCATCAATGTGCAGGTGAAGTGACACAAAACGAGCGGTTGTGCGCACACATTCACCTGTTTGACCCTTTTGTCGCTTTTCGGCGAGAGCCGTAGTAGATGACACAAAGAGGTCAGTCCTCAGAGGTCAGAGCTGCGGGCCTGGAACATACTGTGTTTAAACCTGAAATTGGAAAATTCGATTTAAGGAGGTGAATGAAACCTGCTTCTTCTTCTTCTTCTTCTTCTTCTTCTTCTCCACACCGGTGAGTGGGAAACAAGCTGGTTAAAAAAAAAAGTGAGATCTCTGCTAATAATCGAACAGAGGTTAAAGTTTAACCTTGGTAAATGTTTTCATTTTTGCACGTTTTTTTTATGTGGAAATGCTGTGGAATTGATGGTAACATCTGCAGTGTGTGTGTGTTGATGTGTGTGTGTGTGTGTGTGTGTGTGTGTGAATAGTGAAGCAACTAAAGCAGGTTCAGTGGCGCGTTTGCTCCTCAGTGAGTTAACGTGTGTTGTTGCGTGTCCGCCCCCTGCGCTGTTGTGTCACTGTCTTTTTCTACCTGTGGCCTCTCAATTGCGGGTTTCTATTTCGTGGTGTGTTTACGAGCCGCTGAGGTAATTGAACGCTTTACGGAACAGCATCAGAAAAAAATAACATTATTTATAATAGCTGTCATTTAGCGGTTTGTGATGCCGGTCTTTCAAGCTTTCATTTTGGAGGTAAGAGCAGGTTCCAGTCGTGACGCGTTCACATTTTGCATTTTAAGTGTGTTGTTTCGTTGCACAACCTTGCGACACCTTGGCATGATTCAAAGTTGAAGACAGCCACTCATTAAATGAGGCCTTTTTAATCTGGACGTGAGTTGGTGGAGCAACTTTTGAAAAATGTTGCGCAAATGAGCATAAGGCTGGGAATATTCTTGCAGGTTTTCTTTTTCGTCCACGCATTCTTTGAAGAGTCAAGCACAATTAACTCCAGAGCTTTAATGAACATTGTCTTCAATGAAATGTCTACTTTATTTCATTTCAATTGTGTTGACGCTGGAGCCTCACGGTGGAAGGACTGGGCGGTGTGTGACTCTTTTGTGCGTCCACGCTGACGCTGTCTCCTCTTGTTCTGTGTACGCGTCTCCTCCGGCTCAGGCCGAGCTCACGCAGTTGGGCGGAGGCTGGGAGGGACGTCACTGGAACAGCCTCGCCGCTGCCGGGCATGATGGGAAAAAAAAACAAAAAACGATTCTGTGAAAAAGGCTCTGTTGGGTTCGGCCCGGGTTTTTTTGCTTTTGAGCAAACCGGATGGAAACAAGAATCTCCACATTTAATTTTGACCTGTTGCTTGTTGGTGGATGGAGGAGAGCAATTATCTCCACTTGTGTCATTTTTTTATATATTTTTTTAAACACACTGGACACACTGTTTTTTCTTTCCTCAATCAGATTGATCTCAAATCAGATATTGGTATTAATATTGATATCTTCACCAATGCCCATTATCCTAGTATGAAGGTCAAATTCCCATTTTCTTCCCTTTCATTCATCCAATCCGACGAACTATGATCTGACTGTGTGCATGTTGCAGAATGGGGACGCTTATTTTATTTTGGCCCCGTTTCCAGGAAGCAGCTGCGAGAAACTACTCAGAAATATCTTGAATCTACGTGCTGCTATTTTTATTGCATGAGCATGCCCCAGAAGCATAATATGGATTTCAAATGATTCATATTTGTCACCCGCCCGTGACACCAGACCTGTTGGGGTCCTTTAACCAATCTCAGGAGCGGCCCCCGAGTCTGAGGTCAACCCGGGTCACCGCAAATTTCTGCGATGGACTCAGGCACACACGGTCAAATCGCGTGACCCATCGCGTGACCCATCTTCAATCTTTTGATCGTCATTACGTAATGTCACTCGAATGTGGAAGAATAAAAACATGACATATTGTTCTCCGCCTACGCTGCTGTTTTTGAATCACCGTGCAGTCCAGTTTTTTCGTATTCTTTATCATTTTTCATCCTTCATATTTTGGCCTTCTTTTTGTGTTTATTTTTTATTGCCGGGTGCCAGCAGCAGGCACAATCCTGCACGCACGTGGAGAAAGATCCCTCTGACTCTCTATTGGCTGAGGAGGAAACCCATTTCCTCCCCCCCCCCCGCCCCGCCCCCCCCCCTTTGTGAGCTCATCGGCCTTCAGCCAATACTCGCTCTCGCACGCTCCTGATGCCGCTGCAGTGAGCCAGCATTTCCTGCACACACAGGAAGGAGGGAGACACAGACGCAGCAAAGAACGCCCAGGATGGGAGGAGAGAGAGAGAGAGAGAGAGAGAGGGAGGGAGGGAGGGAGGGAGGGGGGGAGATGATGATGTAAAAAACTGAAACACAATCCCACCAAATCGCTCCTCCTCAACTTTGCTCACGTGTGTGTGTGTGTGTGTGTGTGTGTGTGTGCGCACCCATAAACACACAGCTCCTCTGTGCGTTTGTGTGCGTGTGTGGGAGTGTGTGTGCGTGTGTCGCACCGGGATGGAAGCCTCATTGCGTGTCAACGCGGACGTGACCTGGAGGCAGGTGTGGTGGCGCCGTGTTGTGTTCTAGTGCGTTCCTCTCAGGAGTGGATGACGCCTGTTGATGGCCTCCGTAGATGCAGCGCCGTGAGTCCTCCTGTTCGTTTGTGTGCACGTTGTGTTTTTTTTTTCTTTGTGTGGAAAAAAAAAACAGTGCTCCAAGTGTGTTTTCCCGTTTTTTTTTGTTTTTTTTTTACATGTACCCTCCTCTGTGAATGATCTGCCAGCTCAATCCAGCGGGAACTGTTCCGCTTTGCTGGTGCGCATCAGATTATGTAAGAGTGGAGCATTGTGTGTCTGCTTGCGACCTTGTGCACTGTTCCAATTGTCCTGTTGTGGCTGTCTGCACATTTAGGATTTCGGATTTTTGTTGTGGTTGTTGTTGTTGAACAATTGCAAGTTTGAAGCACTTGCTTAATCTGGCTGGAAAGAGAAGCCTAAAAGCTGAGATTTAGATGGACTGAGCTGAGATTTAAGATAAGATAAGATAAGTATTCTCTATCCTATCCTTGGAATTCGCTCTTTCGTTTTCTTTTAGTGTTTGGATTATTAGACGGTATGATTAACTGAATGAGATGTCGGGGGAGTCAGTTGCGTCTGATTGTGCAGTTCTGTGAAAGAGGGACACACAACATCGTTGCCACCTGGCAGCTGACGGCAAACACAGCGTCAGGTTGGAAATAAGTGACTTCATCTCGACGCTCATTTCATCCTCGTGTCCTTATTTTCAGGCTTGGCGTAGCGGAACGATGCAGCTACGGGCTGGGCTCTCAGAGAAGGGAGGCGTATAAGAGAGGGATTTAATGAAACCAGAACAGGAAACTGGAGAAACAGTCCCCGAAGGTTTCCTCTCAGCAGCAGTGGCCCCTTTTTCTCTCTCTCTCTCTCTCTCTCTCTCTCTCTCTCTCTGTCTTGAATGTGAAGAGACAATAAAAGCCCTCACACACTTTCCGTGTCATAAATCTGCTGCCAGATAATGTTACGGGGAGATCAGACAGAGAAACAAAAAAAATCGCACCGCCAGAGGAGGTTGAGACTTTGGTCCAATATTGTAAATATGGTGTTTGATTTCTTCCAGAAAAGGGTTTTGTTTTGGTGTTCCAGTTTGCTGAACAGAGAGCGCTTTCACTTTCTAATCAAATATTTATCACTTAAAGTACCTTTTGACAAAGACCCAGCAACACACTGCAGCTCATTTCTAAAAGTCCTGCTCCGTCCTGCTTACCATCCTCAACTACAGTGGTTCCCAGCTTAGCGTGACAAGGGGTCACACCTTAAAAACGGCACAAAATACAGTTTTACAGCTGAGAGTTAGAATGTGGCTGTTTTTTTTTCATAAAATCCCAATTTTACACTTGAGGTCAGATAAGGTCACGCTTCTATGAAATTCCTGGACATACTGATGTCTGATCAGGGGTTCTCTTACTTTACACATCATTTACCTTTTAAAAAAAAAAATCAAAATGAAAATTTTCTCCATATTTCCATTATTGTTACCACCAGATCATTTTTTCCTTACATGGGGACTATACGCGCAATTAACATCTGCTCATAATTCGAAAATGATTTCCACAAGCCCCTAAAGTCTGTTTAAGGTTAAGATAAGATAAGATAATCCTTTATTGTCCCACATTGGGGACATTTGCAGTGTTGCAGCTGCAATATGAATGTAACCATTACACATTTCTCACATTTAATTGGCATGACAGAAAATTTGATTTTTAGAGACAACATCTGTCTCAACTTTTTTTTTTTTTTTTTCCAGTTTTTTAAGAACAAAAACAGAATTTAAATCTCAACCGGTCAGCTGAAGGTTGGGTTTGGACCTTGGTTTTGATGTTGGAACAACCACCAGCCGACCTCTCACTCTGAACCCGAGAGCTCTCCGATGTCGTCCGTGTTCCCAGATTGCACTTGGGGAAATGTAATTATGCTTAAACGAGTTCATCTCTGGGACGGAGACGCAGCAGCTGTCTGGTTGTGAGCTCTAATCTGAACACTCCAGTGATTGTGTGAGTGAGTTAAGGCCTCTGTTTGTTTCCTATCTCGCAATGAGTGGATGGAAGGAAGCAGCTATTGTTTGTGCTTCGGGTGTCAAACGTTTGATCTTCACTCCATACAGATTTTCCACTCACACTCTGTGACGTCATCACTACCTGTCCTGTAACTCTCTCTCTCTCTCTCTCTCTCTCTGCGTGTCTTGTCACTCCGCAGGGTGCAGGGTAAGAGGAAGGGGGACTCCCATGTCCGAGTTTTAGGATGGCCAGTGAAGGCTCCACTCTTCCGAGCCCTGTGGTGCGCCAGATTGACAAGCAGTTCCTGATCTGCAGCATATGTCTGGACCGCTACGAGAATCCCAAAGTGCTGCCCTGCCTGCACACCTTCTGTGAGAGGTGAGTCCACGATTCTATGCTCTGCACACTGGACACCGCTGTAAAATAAAAAATAAAACAATAATAAATATATATATATATATTTATTTATATATAATATTATTATTTAGGCTGCCTTTGTCGCCAAAAAACATTTTCTTGTTTTTTCTGTAAATTTGATCATTGTCTGAGATGATGCTGCTGACGCTGTTGTGTCAGGACAATCCTCCCTGTTCACTTTTGTCTCCGAGACAAAAGAGACAAAGGACAAAGGATCTGTCCCCTGTTTGCTCTGGTTCCTTCTGGAGAATTAAAATGAACAATATAGTTGTTATTCTGTGCGTTGGATGTATTTCACCTTAAAAGTGTTTATTTTAGAACCCAGCTCATTTATTGGCCTGCAGATAAACTGACCGACTAAAACTAAAAGTTTTACAATATAAAACCTTTTAGTTTACACATTTGAAACAGTGCAAAATGATTAATGTCATTATTTATTTTTAGATATATTCAGCGGTTATTGATAAAAACATCTTTGTAATAATTTCCGATGTTTTTTTAAATATAAATATTTCAGCCAATACATCAGGTTGAGTTACTCCGTAATATCTGCATTATCCTACAAAAATCCACATAAGTCAGGCTCCAGTGTGTATTATCAATATGTTTATTTTTTTTATTTACATTTTGTTGTGAAGTCAGGGTTGCAATTATTGTGCAATAAATTTTCAGACAGCACTTCACCACCGTCGCAATGTTCAACCATAATTTGATTTATAAAAATCAATAAAAATAAATGAGCCATGTCTCATGCACCACAAACTCCTTTGGTGGCAAAAAGGCTTTTTTCTTTTACCAACCACATCCGACATGACGGCGCTGCGCGAGGTCAGCACCGTGAGCCCGCTCATTCATTCTGTAATGTTGTTTTACGTGAGCAAGCTACACTACAACAACACAACAACCTTACAATAGACTGGTGATGCTTAGCTTTGGATTTAACACAATGATATAGCATGATTTAATGACGTATGGTAAACAATGATATTGGTGGCTCAGGAGAGCACAAACAACGAAAAACAAGATACATTTTACAAACAAACACAAAATAAATCTAACACAAATCAGATGATTCATGATTATTCATAATGGAGTCGCTGTATGCCTCCACTTACACGGCACACCGACACACTCTGTATTCGGCCCATCTTCACACAATGCGGCACACACACACACACTCCACCACCCACTCTGCTCTGCAGGCTCTCTGCACAGGACGTGCCCACTCATCTCCTCTTCCTCCTCCTCTTCCTCCTCCTCCTCCTCCTCCTCCTCCTTCTCCTTCCAGGTGCCTGCAGAACTACATCCCGGCCCAGAGCCTCACACTCTCGTGCCCCGTGTGCCGCCAGACCTCCATCCTGCCGGAGAAGGGTGTGGCGGCCTTGCAGAACAACTTCTTCATCACCAACCTGATGGACGTGCTGCAGCGGGAGCCGGGCAGCCGCAGCCAGGAGGCCGCCGCCCTCGACCACGTCGCCGCCGTGGCCGCGGGCCCGCCGCTCTCCTGCCCCAACCATGGAGGCAACGTAAGGGCCACACTTACCATGGGCTTGTACCTCTGCAAAAACAACACAAATATAGCCATGATGCCCAACACTACATGAGACACATTTTTTTAAATAATTTCTCAAAGTAACAAGAGCATCTGTACAAATTTCAATGGTGTACCATCCAATGATTAGCAAAATTAGCAAAATGGCAAAAAAATCCATATTCAGGATAAGATAAGATGAGATAGGACTTTATTTATCCCCTGTGGAAATTGCTGTGCTGGATTACAAATAATACAAAGCAGAAAAGAACCATACAGTACAAAAAGAAAGCAAGGTGTGTGTGTGTGTGTGTGTGTGTGTGTGTGTGTGTGAGGTAGAACATTAAAGTTTTTATTTTTTCAGCTCATGGAGTTCTATTGTCCTCCGTGTGAGACGGCCATGTGTCAGGAGTGCACCAGCGGCGAGCACGGAGAGCATCCCACCGTGCCTCTCAAAGACGTGGTGGAGCAACACAAGGCCTCGTTACAGGAGCAGTTGGACGCCGTGAAGAAGAGGTAAGACGCGCTACCGCGCATCGCTCCATGGGGGCCGCGTGACGGAGAACCCGGGAGTGCAGAAAAGACCCTCTCTGCTCACTCCCCGCTCCCCAGGTTGCCAGAGATGGACTCGGCCCTGCAGACGCTGTCGGAGATCCTGCAGCAGCTGACCAATCGGAAGAGCTCCATCGAGGAGGACGTCCACAGCACCTTCGACGAGCTGCAGAAAACCCTCAACGTGCGGAAGAGCGTGCTGCTCATGGAGCTGGAGGTCAACTACGGCCTGAAGCAGAAGGTGAAGCGGCAACAGTGGGGAAACAAAGGGGCCTGTCAGTGGCACGCTTATCTGGCTTGTGGCTCACAGTCGTGTTAACGTTGTGTGTTCATCCAACACTTAAAGGGTTTTGACTGGATTATTTCAACTTTAAATGACCACTGGAAATGATGGAGGAAAAAACTCTCTCACTTAGTTTTTTTTTTTTTTTGGGGAAACACTTTCATAAACGACACATGGGCGTTTTTTTTTTTTTTGCCCGATCTGTCAGGGGCTCAGCTGGTCTGACAGGAGATTAACAGGCTGAACAGATTGATGGTTGTGTGTGGGTGGTGCGCCAGCAACCAATCACCACGCTCTGGTTTCTAAGAGCCTGGGAGCGCCGTCACATGGGCCATCAATGATTTACCAATCCCTGCAGCCCACACACACACAGCAGACTGTGTGTGTGTGTGTGTGTGTGTGGCTAGATGGAGCCCGTGTGCTGTGTGTGTGTGTGTGTGATCTGGGTGTGTCATGAGCCAGTGAGGGAGCACAGTAGCAGCTTGGCGTGTGCTGGTAACAGTTTTATGAGGATCTAATGTCTGCGTTGGCGTGGGAGTGAGTGGGGACGGCGTCTGGATTAAAATCTCGGACTGTAATCTGAGATAGATGGATTAATGGCCTCTGTGCTCGGGGACGAGGACGAGGAGTGTGAGGGCCAGATGAGGGTGAGTCCGGTGCTGGGTGTGATGTCATCGCAGTCGTAAAAAAGGCATGGGCATTCACAAGAAGGGACTTCTTTAAGTGTCCTGATCTAAATGTGACATAACTCTTTATTCACAGGACTGACAAAGCTCTATTGGAAAGATGTTCATATGTCCCATGTAGTAAAGCTACCGCTGTGGTGGTTGTGTTGCTTATGAGTCACAACAAGTATACTGTATATTTATTTTAGAAATAAGATAAGATGTCATTCCTTTCATGCCATGAAATTCTGGTCTACAGTCTCTTTTCTCAATATATAATATAATAATAATAATAATAATAATAATAATAATAATAATAATAATAATAATAATAATAATAATAATAATAATAATTATTATTATTATTATTATTATTATTATTATAACTGAAGGTGTAAGGGAAGAAGACCAGATTTCACTGGTTTCCATCCTGGGAATAGAGCGACACGCCCTGGAGATCACAATAAAAGTACTTATTGGAAAAATAGGCATGTCCACAACGGTTAACGTTTTCCTTTTTCCTTAGATTTTTCTCCAGTATACTCAATATTATGTGCCACCATATATATGAATATATATTGTTGTCTGTACCTCTTTTTTGGACCCTTACCGCCTCCCGGTGTCCTCTCTGTGCCAGGTGCTCCAGGCGCAGCTGGACGCTCTGCTGCAGGGCCAGGACGGCATCCACAGCAGCTGTAACTTCACGGAGCAGGCGCTGAGCCACGGCACCGAGGCCGAGGTGCTGCTGGTGAAGAAGCAGATGAGCGAGCGCCTGGTGGAGCTGGCCCGCCGGGAGCTGCCGCTGCAGCCCGGGGAGAACGACCAGCTGGACTTCCTGGCGGAGACGGACGGCCTGAAGAAGTCCATCCACAACCTGGGCACCATCGTGACCACCAACGCCGTGGCCTCCGAGTCGGTGGCCACGGGCGAGGCCTTGCGGCACTGTGTGGTGGGCGTCCCCACCTCCGTCACCGTCACCACGAAGGACAAAGATGGAGAACTGTGCAAGATGGGCAACGCCGTCATCAGAGCGGAGATCTCCTCAGCCGACGGCTGCAGAGGTGAAGGGGAGATTCTGGACAACAAGAACGGCACCTACGAGTTCCTGTTCACGGCCCCCAAAGAGGGGACCTTTAACCTCTCGCTGCGCCTGTACGACCAGCACGTCAGAGGGAGCCCCTTCAGGATAAAAGCCATCAAGTCCATAGATGTGTCGCCCACCTCGGACGGCGTGAAGAAGAGACTCAAGTCCCCGGGCAGCGGGCAGGTCAAACAGAAGGCCATCAAGAGGCCGGCCAGCATGTACAGCACGGGGCGGAGGAAAGAGAACCCCATCGAGGACGACCTCATCTTCAGGATCGGTAGGTTGTGGCGTTGTGTGTCTGTGAGTGAGTTTTTTTGCGGAAATTCCGCCTGAGGCCTGTTTCTGTAACATTCCTAACATGCGGTAGCCTTGCCAACATGGGGTGTTTTTATATTCAACAAACGGAGTACAGAGAACAGAGTTTCTGTTTCTGATTAAAAAAAAACCAAAACAAATAAAACAAAGTTCCACATATTAAATGTTCTCAGCCTTTAAGCTGCATGTTGTCTGTAGATGAATTAATAATTCATGCATTTTGACTATTTTAGTCATTGATTCATCTTTTAGTCATTTTTCAAGAAAAAATACCAAAACACACTTCCAGTGTTTGTTTCAATCAAATCATAATCGATTAAATCATCATCGATTTAAAAAATAAAATAAAAATATGTTTATTTTTATTTTTTTCTTGCAACAGATACTAATGAAGTATGTTCCTGGTTTCTAGGCACTAAAGGAAGAAACAAGGGGGAGTTCACTAATCTGCAGGGGGTGGCGGCCTCCTCTCTGGGGAAGGTGCTGATTGCAGACAGCAACAACCAGTGTGTGCAGGTAAAAATAACTTTCTGCACCCATGACGCTGCACAAGTGCACAAGTTGTGGGGAAGAGTGAAAATGCAATGACTGCACTACACATTAAATGAATTTCACGTGTCACTGGTTAAAATATAAATGTCATTTCATTTGGTCGGGACACAGGTTTTCTCCAACGACGGCCAGTTCAAAAGCCGTTTCGGGATCCGGGGCCGGACCCCGGGTCAGTTGCAGCGGCCCACGGGGGTGGCCGTCCACCCGAACGGTGACATCATCATTGCCGACTATGACAACAAATGGGTCAGCATCTTCTCAAGCGAGGGCAAGTTTAAGGTGAGTGCAGACATGGGAGGAACACAGTGATAAATGGAAAAAAAAATAAATGGAATGAAAAATGAATGAAAACGGCTTAGTTTGGGATCTTATGTTCGACTCAGTGGTTTCGAGCATGAGTTACAGCAGCTTGTGTTCCTTTTGAGGTCAATTTCAACAATTGTATCCTCATGCTTTACTGCTCTCATTTATTCTATTCTCCAACTCACAGTTACAGTTGGATTGCACCAGGAAAATCTCAAATACTGACATTTTCCATTCAGCGTGGCTCGTTCACTGAGCGTAGCTCCTCTTCTTAACCACTGTCACGAAATCTAATGACCTCGTTATTTTATATTCATATAATTGTCATTTGTATTTTTGTGTCGCGTGTGCACGGGATATGTATAGTATATTTTATTGTGCTATCTCGTCTTTTAAATCACATGCTAGAAAGCAGCATTCTTAATTCCTGAATTGAAGTTGAAAGATGCGGATAATATTTACGTGATGTTTTCATATCAAGGAGTGATATATGCAGAGCAGTTATGCAAATCATTTGCTCCTGCAGAACAAGATTGGCTCAGGGAAGCTGATGGGCCCCAAAGGCGTGTCGGTGGACAGAAACGGCCACGTCATCGTGGTGGACAACAAGGCCTGCTGCGTCTACATCTTTCAGCTCAACGGCAAGCTGGTCACCAAGTTCGGTAACCGTGGCAACGGCGACAGGCAGTTTGCAGGTACACTCAATGGTAATACGTGCACTGCACCCCCCCGCCCACCCACCCACAGGGGTCTGCCCCCAACCAGCTCCATCTGCATGTGGAATGAAGACGTCCACTAGCCACCCAACCAGGAACCATAAAGATCCCATCATCAAGACAACAATTTTCTTATGTTAATCATTAACACACATTTTGAATGTTTTCAATAATTACTATCATTAGACAAATGAGTAATTCAAGTGCATGCTGTGCCACATGGTAAGAGTCACTCCATTTTGACTCTAAAGTTTAAGTTTACTTGCATTTGTCATCCATGCATAGTGTCTAAATCTGCATGTGGTCTCAAAACATGTGCTCTGCTACGGCTTTCTGAAATAATACATAATATAATATTCCAATATCAGAGTTTGAGGAAAAACGTGTATCTGAGACCCCTTTTTTTTCTCCTTTTTGACATTCAGGCCCTCATTTTGCTGCTGTCAACAACAACAACGAAATCATCGTGACAGATTTCCACAATCACTCAGTCAAGGTCAGTAAAGTGCGAGGAAGGTGTACAAAATGACTATTCTTACATTTTTAGCACGACTAATGCCTTTATTATTTCCCCCTTATGATGTAAATGTTTTGTATCCTGTAATAACGAAAAGCACATTGTTTTTGGTTTTAAAATGTAGGTGTTTAACACAGAAGGAGAATTCTTGCTAAAGTTCGGTTCTAACGGCGAAGGCAACGGCCAGTTCAACGCTCCCACAGGAGTGGCGGTGGATGTCAACGGTAACATCATTGTAGCAGATTGGGGCAACAGCAGGATTCAGGTCAGCGCAACACAACAACAACAACAATTGACCACAACAAATCTCAACAAAACGACACCTTTTTTTTTTAAATTAAATTCTCTTTAATAAATTGAAAGGACATGTTGAACAAACTCCTTCATTGGTGACATACCAACTCTAACCTGATTGTAACAAAATATAAATAAAACACAGTATAACAAATGCAGTGTTTTTACATTCATTATTGTTTTCAATAAAAAAAATGGAAATTAAAATAAGTATGAAAAGGAGGAGGAGATTTGGCACATGTCACAAAATGCTAAATCCTTAAATTTATAAAATGTTGCCAAAATTGTAACTTTTGTATGTCAGGCTAAATCTATCATTATAACAACAATAAAACAGCTAAATTTGACTTAATATACAACCCTCTACTCATCATCCATGTATGAATCAGATTGACCGGTGATGGCTCTTGTCTCTATCAGGTGTTTGATGGCAGCGGCTCCTTCCTGTCCTACATCAACACATCGGCGGACCCCCTGTACGGCCCACAGGGCCTGGCCCTCACCTCTGACGGACACGTCGTGGTCGCCGACTCGGGCAACCACTGCTTCAAAATCTACCGCTACCTGCAGTAGCCCCCGACCACGACCACGGTGGTAGCGTGTGTGTACATAAACACACAAATAGAGCGACCGGCTGATTTTTGCACTCACCCTTTCATCCTCGACCTGTGCCGTCGTTGCGCCGTCTTTTTCTCCACGTGTGCCGTCCGGTTTTGACCCCTGACCCTGAGGGAACAACGGAGAGATTATTTATTGTGTCGTGAAGGAAGGAAGAGGATCGTTGATACTTGCAGACTGCTGCTGCTGACGTATCCATCATGCCTGCGCTGAGGTGAGGTGAACATTGTACATATGTTAGAACTTTGATTTGTTGTGACCTGACAGGAAAAGTGGAAATGAATGCATTGACATGTGTCACTTAAAGACAAACAGCTCGGGCACTGTGTTGAGTGAGAAGGAACTGAAAATGAAGAGGTCACCTGAAAATGAATGAGACGAGGTTTAGTGCTTCCTGTCGTATGCTCTTCACATTTTGCGTGTTCTCACAGTTTTTAAAATAAATATTCCACCATCTGTAGGGTAGCAGGGTATTTTCCAGCATGATTAGTCATCTGTGCATGCTAATTATACTAACGGACCCCTGAAAAGCTACTGTGCACAATAAATAAATGTTTCAAGCTGACACTTCAGATCACAAATAGAAGCTTTAAACAGACACACTGCGTCAATTACATAACTTAGCTCTGTGTAAAATTCTTAAATCACTTTTAATCATCACGTAATGTGGTGATCATTTCCGCTTAATTGGTTTGTGTGCGCAAAACACGTATGACTGTGTGTGTGTGTGTGACGTGATTAATGTACCAAACATGAACAACTTGATGTGCGGCTGTGAATGTGTAGGTTTGTCAACTCTTGACCTTACAACTTTACAATCTGCTGTGATTGAGAGAAAACAATTTAGAATTTGATGCAGAATTTGAACAAACACTCATTAAGGTGCATCAGTCTTGACGTACAGGATTTATTCATTGTGCTGCAGTGTAGGTTTATTCCAACAACACAGATTGCAGAACTGTGATCCCCTTCACTCCTTTCCACGTGCTCTTATGTCAAAACAAATGAGTAGAACCACTTACAGGCTTTGTTTTAGTAAACAAATAGCAACACAATGTGTAGTTCCACCTCAGAGGCGTGTGTTGTAAAATGCACTGTGCTACCATTTAAAAAGCCTTGTTTGTCCTTATGCACAGACTTTTCATTAGGTATCCTGAATCTGGTCTTTCATTTTCTACACAATCTTGTTAACTTATTTGTTTTCCATTGTCTTGTTTATATTTGTAATGCCAAATGGAATTAAAGTGCCCATAGGAAAGAATGATGTATTTGTGTGTTATATGTGTTGTATTTGCTAGTTGTGAAAAATAAACCTAGGTGCTGTGTCTATGTGGCTGGATTACCAGCTGGGTAACGCAGGCCACTGCCCCTGGGGTCAATTACCTCCTATGGGTTCCAGATGCACCAGGTTAGGATTTCATATTTTATAGGATATAGATTTATTCATTTTTCGTTAAAATATAAAAAAAAGATGCAATATTTACCAGCCCGTAGTGTGGTTTATTGGTGATGTGTCTTGTATTTTACGGCAGAGGGCGTCAGCGAATCAGGAATTACCTCAAACATCGCTCCTCCCACCTTTACAAATGCTGCCTTCCCGTGTAATCGGAAATAATATAGTGAGCCAACAACAAGATACTAACATATCTTGATGTATAGATGATATATAGATATATATCTAAATATACATATTTAAATACAGTTTAATAATATTGATAAACAGAATCGTGGATTATGAAATATGTGATTTTTATACATTTGGGTATGCTTCTTGATTGAGAGGAAGGGGGAGTTTACGAGGAGCAGGGAAGGCAACAAAGAATCGTCACGTGATTCCGCGGGAAAATTCAGACTACGAGCTACGGAGACGAGAGTCGGTTAAGCAACCTGTTTTTCCTGTCTTTGGATTTATAGTTTGAACAAAAAACACACAACACAATGGTGAGTAGATGTTCACACTAACCTTCGCTTCATGTGACACAAACACAGAAACAACAGACGTGTGTGTGTGTAGGTGTATAGGTTAGCAGTTGGTGTACAGGCTAGCATAAGTTATGCGTTAACGCGAGTTAACAGTGTTACCGAGCCATGACACATGATTTGACGGTGTGTTTTGTGTTATTACTTTTAAGCAGTGTATCATTGAGCTCACATACATATGCACGTGTTGTGTTATTGCCCACGAATCACTCCGTTATTACTCATTCGTGTTTCAGCGTCGTCTTTAGCACACAGTCGTCTAGCGATGACTGGTTCAAAGACACACTGCACACAGAGGCTGACTATGATTCATCACCGGGACAACGATCTGTGTTAAAACACATTTAAAAAAAAATAACTGAGCGACATACTTGAATAACATGTAGACAAATAATTTCTTCAGCGCAGCCATTTGTAAAAATCCAAGATGGCGTGACGTTTATGATTTTTCCTCCTCTTCTTCGTTGGTGCTGCCACCGTTGGCTGGAAACCATATTACAACAACAACTCATCCAGAGCATTGAAATAACACCTATCACCAGAATATATGATTTATTTCAATATGTTTTACGTTCTAAATGTGTCTTCTTCTTTAATGCATACACAATGATAGAAGCAAATAATTGTGTGGATCTAACATGCCATTGCTTTGTGGTTTATTCAACTCTGTTGCAGTCAAAGAAGAAGGGACTGAGTTTAGAGGAGAAGAGGACCCGTATGATGGAGATTTTCTTTGAATCGGTGAGTTACCCTTTGACACACCTCATAATTAAAACTACAGTCTTAAATAGGAACCATATGTTGTATATAAATACATAAATATATCGGTTGTATTGATTTTCAGAAAATACAGAAAGGTGCATCCAAAACACATAAACACGGATACAGACTTGGACTAAACATAGTTAAAAATTACATTTTTCAAATATACAGATTAATAAAACAAAAGAACATTAATTATACATAAAATGATGCTTCCTTTTCACACATTTTCTCACTTTGTTTCTAGAAAGATGTGTTTCAGCTAAAGGACATTGAGAAGATTGCCCCCAAGACAAAGGGCATAAGTGAGTAATGAGCAATTATTAGATAAACATCATTAACGCTGTTACAGAATAGATTTCTGCCATAACAGGCCTTTCAAGGTCATTTCGAAAGGTCTTTTATTCCATTTTTCATATTGGCACCTAACTGTGTTATAACTGATTATTCTCATCTAATGTGTGCTGCATTCTCATTTATCAAACTGCCTTGATATTTCATGTCGCTGCAGATACTTAGAGATAATTAACAATAAAAGACTACAAGTTTATTTTTGTCAGAACTATTCATTGCAAGGACTGAGGGCAATTGGCATTTTCACATTAGTTGATTTATAGATAATATTAAAAATAAAAATATTATATATTATAATATGATGAAAATATTTGGTAGTAAGAGGTTATCAAGTCATAGAAAAAACATGTTGCTGTATATTTGTGAGAAATCGTACACATTTCATTTATACAAACTATTAAAGGTAAAACGTCAGCTTTTGTTACGGTGGAGGATCAGTTATTACTTACTGTCTTTGTAAGCAACAGCCATTGCACCCTCATGCATTCTTTAAAACGACATGTTGACATGCCTGCAGCAATCACCATGGCAACCGAGACTAGCTGTTACCCTCTTTACAGTATTCAGGCTGTATAAGTAGAACCTGACCTATCAATAGCAGTAATGTCATCGCCCAGAGTGCAGCTGAAAGCTTTTGGGCTTTAAATAAATAAAACATTTTCTCTCTGAGTCAACACATGCTCTTACATTCCAAGCATCACAGGGTAAACGTGTATATAAAAAAATCCAGGGTTTTTAAGGTGCTCCATTCTGCAGAGGAACAGAACCAGGTTGTGCATCTTGCATAACTGAGAAAGGGTTTTTTGTGTGTGTAGAAGTGGACAAAACCTGAATCAGGTGAAACTGGATCTTGTTGCTGTTATTAAAAGCACATGTTTCAGACTCCTGTACTTGGGCATAATGTAGGTACTGAGTGATGGGGGGAGGGGGTACATTGTGGGCACCTTTTCCTGCAGAACAGAAAAACTTGATTTTTGAGTCAAGCCCACACAGTGTGATCCATCCACTGGGTCCTACATTTTCATTTTCTTTCTTTTGGGGGGGGGCGGGGGGATTACTGCTGTTCAGCATCCTCTCCTCATCCTCCGCTCCGCACCTAAGCTCTTTCAATTTCTGTCTGACCAAACGTGTGGGAGTATCACATTTCACCGCCGACACTGTTCAAGATGTAACCCTGCTCTATGACGTCCTCTCTTTGATAAATATAAATTGGCCAGATTGGCTGCAGATGTGTGGGTTTAGGTTCTCTGAACACGTGCGTGGTAAGCCTCGCCAGCAGTTGATAAATTAAATGACTTGTACTTGTTTAATCTCTCCTATTAGGTATCACCATAAAAATGTAAAGACCCGTACCGGTTGTATTTACATCAATCTTTCACAAATTCAATCAGTGAGCTACAAATAGCACCAACTCGGCTGCAAATGCAGTGTAATGATAGGAAATTACCACCAGCGGAACTTTCATGTGAAGCTTTTTTTTTTTGTCTTTGTCTTTCTCTGCTCTGTTTAAAGCTCCCATGTCTGTGAAGGACGTGCTGCAGAGCCTGGTGGATGACAACATGGTGGACTGTGAAAGAGTGGGCACATCCAACTACTACTGGGCCTTCCCGAGCAAGGCCTTAAACGCTCGCAAGCACAAACTGGAGGAGCTGCGCACACAGGTGAGCCCGTTTTTCCCCCTGGCCACGCTGCAAAGATGTGAAACCAGTTTCACATCAGCTTCAGTCTGGCTGAGAGCCAAGAAGGCAGAACATGAACTGTAGGAATGTGATGCAGGAAAAAAAAAAAAGCGGATTAAAAAAAGCGATATACAAACCATAACATTCCAGTGCCTCCAAACATATACATGAATTAAAGTCTTAATTGTGAATGAACATAAATTATTCTTGAAAACAAAGTGGTTCAAATCTGGCAGCCATGATGTTACTCTAATAATAATGTCATTTATAGATAATGAAAAATGTACGTACAAGTTATGTAAGTGTGCCAATACCAGAAACGGATGCAAAATCAAAGCACAATAATAATACTATAATAATATAGTGTTTTTATTACAGTATAGTATTGTGAAAAATCATTTGAATAAAATGGTATTGCGTAAAGAATGTTAGACATGCTGATCACAGACTTTCAGTCTGAATGTACTATACTACAAAAAAGCAGAACTGCTTTCTTTTTTACCCATGCTCACTGTAGTTTACAGGAAATATGAAGAGCACAGCTCATTTAAATAAACACTTCTGGAAAATGGGAAGGAAAAGTAAATGGTCTGCTGATTATGGGCAAGTTCCTCTGAGAAAGAAAAAAAACACACCAGTGGATTGCTTATAAACACAAAAAAAGAAAATATGTTCAAAATAAAAATTTAAATCCGGTTACACTTGGCGGCTCCTGTGAGAGCAGTGTTGTCACAGAAAGTTGTGGCGCCCCCTTGTTTGACCCACTTCCTGTTGCGCGGCAGACAGATGGCGTGAGGGTGGTGACTCCGCAGAGAAACGTGGGCGAGCAGATCTGTAGAACAAATTTTAAATGTGGCGAAGTTTCAATCTGTCTCCCAGCGCAGTGAACCGTATCGCTGCCGGTGTTATTGGCCATTGGGAATAATTGGTGACGTGTGGCTGTTTGTGTGACCGTCTGTTTCGGACACCGCTTAGAAACGATGGTGCTTGATGTTATGAAATTAGGGCTTGGTTGGTTGGTGTATAAGCTTTTGTTAATTTATAGCCTTTCTCTGATTTATTACGCTTGTGCTTTAACAGCATTATAATTATATATTCATGCAGAATGAATGCAGTCACATACTTGTATTTATCAGGGAAGTCATTGCAGTAGCCCATTAATTAGTAAATATCAAAATCATTCCAATTTTGCTCATTTTGTACATCCCAGATCTCGTGTGTTTGGTCTAACCCAGCGGTATCTCTATAAGTTATGTTTATGTATACTTTAAGTTGTTAAAAACATGTTTAATGTCATATTTTCACCTTTTTTTATCCGTTTATTCTTTTCACTCAGATTTCTGAGGCGAAACAGCGAAAACTAAACGTGGAGAAAGGGGTTCAAAAGGCCAAAGTAGGCCGCCAAGACACAGTAAGCAGAGATTTTTTTCTTATATCTTCTTTCAACACTTCCGATTTCAACATAATGTGACTAAAACAAAATGAAAGGAGTGATACATGTGAAGACGATGCTGCGTCTGCGCAGGAGGAGAGAAGCTCTCTGATGGAGGAGCTGCAGACCCTGAAAAAAGAACAAACTCAGCTGCAGGCCGAGCTGGAGAAATACAGAGAATGTGATCCACAAGCCATCGAGGAGATGAGTGAGTAGAGACGCATCCTGATCAATCGCCTCCGGACTCCCGAAACAGGCCACACAATCCAGTACGGTCACGTTAAAATAAACTCCCTTAGTGAAATGTCACATTTCAAATATTTAGTTGTTGATTTAATTCAGTGGTCATTTCTGAGATTAAAAGCCGTCTGTGAAATTCTCATGTCAGATATTATTAGCCGTTCTATTATTAGTATTTTTTTTTATATATATACTGTATATACAAAAACTAAATTAGACTCGTCAGTGTATCTTATCTTGCACCAAACTTCTTTGTGGTGCAGTTATTGGCCACAGCAGCCTAGACTGTACTGCTGAGAACTAACAGCCCAGCCACATTTTCTAAAAAAAAAAAAAAAAAAAATGAGAACTTATCACCGTCTGACACCAACCAAACTCTTCACATGACAATAAGAGTGTGGAGAGTGCGAGTCCTCCCGCTCCAACAGACCCATCTATTATCTGACGCTCACGTGTCAGTTTTAATAACAGCTGCTCTGAACCGTCCTCGTCACCTCTGACCTCTCAGCTCAGGAGAGATGATTTAAAAAAAAAAAAAAGCTTTTAAGACAAAAACAAGGCCACTGAGCGGGAGCTATTTACTGGCTGTCGCACACCTGCTTTCTGGCATGGCCACAGAATGCACACAGCTATTAGTGGTGTCACACAAATCCTACGCTGTTTTTTGTCGGTGTTGCAGCTGACCTGCATCGAGGGTGTGTGTGTGTGTGTGTGTGTGTTACTTAATGCACACATGTGCAGTATGTGGTGTCATAAAAAAAAAAGCATCGGGTCTGTTTACCTTACACCACACACTCATTTCAGTTTTGCTTTTTTTTCCCCCACTGCAGACAAAAAAGGCCATTTATATATTTTACTGTGTGGTTCAAAACAATGGTGCTATTTTACCAATTTAAAGAGAAAATAATTAATTCACAGACTATGATGCATCTAATATGTAAAATGCATCCAAAAGGATTGTTTATATTTCAAGTATGTTGAAGATTTCACCTATAGACATAACCCAGTCCAAATTTCTGGAATGAGGCTCATGAGTTAATCTTTTTTAATTGAGATGAAAATGTGAATTTAACCAGCAGCAGAGCTAAATTAAAGAGATAAATGTAAAATAAATGTATGTATGGAAAAAGGATACTGACGCTAGACGCTAATGTTTTGAGGCGGCCGTTGACATTTCGTGTACAGGCCCCCATGTTCTCTAGACAGTAGATAATACAATCGAGTTAGTAGTGGTGGCTTGGATCCAACATTAAAAATTTGATCATATTAGGTGATTTAATTTTTTTTCTCCTTTTGTTGTGACAGAAATAAGTTCATGATCACATTGTTAGTCCCTCTGCAGAAACTTAATATAAAACCCATGGCCAGTGGTCTTTGCAACAGCAGGAGGATCATATGTTCTATAATAAAACACAGGTATTATTTATCATTTTATTCATAAAAAAAAAACATGGGATGTACCGTATGTGCCGTTCTGTCCATTTGTGTGACGTGTGTGCACAGACCAAACCCTCAACCTAGTTTCTGTTCTGCCTCAGCTTGTCCTTGTGAGCCACCGAGGCGGACGGATAGATGAATCCAAAAGTTAATAAGATTAAGAAAGTTTGCTCTTATTTATTTTAATTTTTTTTGAGTCTCTTATGTTTCACTTTGAGCCCTGCCTCTGCTTGCTTGTTTTT